>OY365807.1:3535155-3562655 GCA_959347315.1 Bimastos eiseni | reverse complement strand
GTTTCCTCGTCGACCACTGGATCAAGACGGCTGACCGCCAGTTCAACGGAACAGCGAGGGCAGAGGTGGCACTCCTGACGAGGAACAAGACCCTCTACCTCACCATCAAGGAAGAGATCGAACGAGTCGGAAACCCAAATAGCTACTTCATGAAGACCTGTGAGTTGGCTTTTTCTTCTCTGTGTAGAGCTTAGGACTATTATAGAAGGGTTATAAAACCGACGAAACTAGGTCATTGACCTAGATAATGTGTTTAGCTACATCCGGGACATTTTGCAGGATAAAATTGACAGTCGCGTTTATTTTTTCAACGAAATAAAACGACGTAGTAAATGGAACTTGCAACGCGAATAAAATGTGATCAAAGGAAGGCTTTTATGACTGGAATGACCTAGATTTAGACGGCTATACGTTCAATGTTATCCTGCATAGTACCAGGATGTCATCCATTGCATTGCCGTACATCGCATACAACATATCAGAAAAGACGATCACTGATTGGCTGAGACGCTGAGCGTCATATGCCTTCCATATTAATCCCAGCTATTTGAATTTCCAGTTGTAATAGCTTTTCTCTTTTTCATGTATCTTTTTCTGTATAGTTTAATTACAACGTCTTTAAATCTTGAACCAGGTCGGCACAAGGAGTTCGCACACTAGGCTCAAACTTGCAGTCGTCGGATATAGAAAGGAGGAACTATCTAATGGATCGTTGGTGCTGTGAGCAAGATTTAATTGTTCGTCTGATTGAATTCTGTGTGTTAGCAAGATTTGAATGGAAAGCAGACGACCCAGAGATCGTCTCTGATGTTCTTTTCGCCGTCGCCAATGTCCTGAGCATCGCCCGAACGACGTACCTCATGCCAGCCTTCGAGGTTCTTGGGACTCTACAGATCTCTCTCGGACGAATGATAGGAGATATAACGAGATTTCTTGTTCTCTTTACACTGGTAAGGACGTCTCCGGTCTAAGTTAGAGGTATGAGACGTCTATGTGATAGCGGGCGAGTAGCAATATTTTCCAGCAAGTGCCAGAGTGCCAATGGCGCATGCGGAAGGAAAATGGGGTTGGGATTTCAGAGGGGGTCATACAAACAAGTGATTTGGGCTTCGAAAACGTGATTCTGATATGCATTATCAATTACAAAAAAGCAGCACAGAAAACTCAGAAACATTGGTCTAAAAATAGTCTCTCGTCTCTTCCCCCACTCAAACCAGCAAATCTTGATTTGCATGGTTACTGCAATTCCATTTTCTTTAACCTTGAAGTCAAACAGTTTATCGAAATTGAACTAGCCAGAACTGTCACCAAAACACCCAAGCATCATCACATCACTCCTATCCTTAAATCACTCCATTGGCTAATAATTATTCCAGAGCGCATCCATTTTAAAGTCCTGTCGATAACCTACAACTTCCTGTAAGCCTAAATATCTTTGCGAATTCTACACCATCTATCCAAATCGCTCTACCAGATAATCCGCCGCTTGTATCAGTCTTACTCTACCACAGGTCGCCATCACTTATCTCCAGTTCTCCAACCAACCCATAGCCAGGGCTTGAAGTGGGGAAAAGAAGTGCCGGTATGGTTACAAGAGCTATCCTCCTCTCCTGCTATTTGGTCTGGAGAAGTACCGGTATGTTTGCAATCGACCAGGAGAGGTACATGTACCGGTATGGCTTTTCATTTCATACCATCCCACTTCAAGTCCTGGATACATCACCGCGTCACGTATCTGAAACGATCTGCCTACTGAATTCCGCACCTTTTTTGACTCCTCTACCATCATTATCTATTACCCACCATCACCTCTCAGGCTCCTCTATCCCTCACCGCTCGGGCTTGCCATTCGAAAATTACAATATATCTCAGCTTCACAAGAACTTGTACCCAGACTCACTTGATCATCTGCCTGCAAATCCTCGACTAAAACAACACTCGCCTTAATAGTTACGCAATCTTTTCTGACCCTCTGCATGGAAGCCGAAACCTGGCCATACTCGGACTACTTTGATTCGACGCAGCGCTCGTGAATAAGCTGTTGCCCAGCGCTTGGTTTTTGAGTGGCGTATCGAAGTTTGGAGATTACGATTACTAAATCTGGCTTGGAATTTTGTAATTGTAAGATCTGTTTTTACAGCACAGTTTGCTGGTTGCTGCCATGGACGCTCTGGCCTGATTCCGCGTAACAGGTCTAGCACAGCTGAGTCATAGAGGAACGAACTATTGCACTGTGTCAGCTAAAAGCCAACTTATTAGTTTCAACAGAGTTTCTTATGCATGAACTGAAGACAGATTACGAAGATCACGTTATGAGAGATTGGCCGTAAGCGGAGGATCAGATAGTTAGGATGCGACGAGTCGTACTCACCTCACGGCTTCTCTGGATCTAAGCGTCTCTATGCGAATGTATGTATGGTTGTAATGTATGCGTGTGTGTGTGCGTGTGTGTGTGTGTGTTTGCATCTATGTTTACGTGTATCCGAATAGAGTCTTTGATATTCGTGAAGGCGATATAAAAACAGCCAGATGCAGATAACAACATATGACTTCTGCAAATGCCTTGCGACAGCCTCCTGTGACAGTTTGCCTACACATGATAGATACGTATCCGTTACACGACACTAAGGCCGTAAATTCACAGAGACACGTACATAACCACGCGCAGGAGGTTTCAATATGGCATGAATTTTTGCTGATAAATATTATGGTTAGTCGTCAATTTATCTTCATAACTGAAAGTTAATGAATCAGCTTGGTATGTCAAAAAGATACGAACATTTCTTGCTTCTTATTATTGCTCCAAAAGGGGTACATACGGAGTTTCCAGTGCTGTGCAGAATAGATATTTTACACACGCTTTGATCGATGGTCTGCTTCACCGTACAAGTCGCAATGATAGTTGCCATTTCCTATTATTTGATTAATGCTTTATTATTATAATATTATTTTGTTACATTTTTATTCATGTATCTATTCCTATTGCTGTCATTATTATAATTATGATTATAATAATAATAATAATAATTATTATTTTATTATTATTATTATTATTTATCGAGAAAGAAAATAATCTGACATAAATGCAGAAATGCTAACATGAGTGACGGTATAAAAATGTTTTAGTAATTTTAGTCCGAGGTATTATCATTATTATTTACTCAGTAGATCAACGCTTATTATTATTATTATTACCATTATTATTAATTTTAGTATTATTATTATTATTATTATTATTATTATTATTTATTATTATTATTATTATTATCATCATCATCATCATCATCATCATCATTAATATTATTCTAATTGACGTTATTGTCAGTTTGAGTCAATAAAGAAGAATATAAGGCCCTATGATTCTGGAACTGCTGCAACAGCTGCTCGATCGTCAAGATCCGTCTGGGCAAAATTATCTTCATGATTACATCCGTAAATATAATTGTCACCGTCACCATCATCATTGTCATCGTCGTCGTCGTCATCGTTGTCGTCGTCGTCATCATCATCATCATCGTAGTCGTAGTCGTCGTCATCACCATCATCGTAGTCGTCGTTGTCCTCATCATCATCACCATCATTGTTATGATTATTATTATCATTTGTTATTATTATTATAAACTACTACCTCGAACGCAGGTGTCGGCTGCATCCGTCAGTCCACACCTTCATCAACTCTTACCGAACGATAATCCTCGTTCTCCGCTAATGTTGGCCTATGCTATCATATCCGCTGATTATGACATTAAGCTCACAGCAATCATATCGCAAGAATACCACAGAGAAAAGAATTTAAATAAGTGTTGAAATTATCAGAATTTGGACCATCTGAGTGGCTTAGGCATAGGCATACTCCTCTATATTACTAAGACACTATAGGTATAATTATCATAACTTGCGTTGCTTGGCGGAAGTTGAAATTCCGGTGCAGGCGTGATATTGATTTGTCGCAGGTGCTCTTTGCCTTCATGGTTGGCCTTCATAATCTCTACTGGTACTACGGGTCTCAGACCTACCTCGTCAAGAAAGATGGAGTCGATAAACTGCTTCACTCGTCCGAATCATTCCAGGGGTATGTACAGGAACCCGTTAGTCCGCTTATCCGTGTCTCTGTTTCTTCTGATATGTCTCTGTATTTCTTTGTATCTCTGTTCGGCCATATTTGTCTCTTTGTCTGTGTCCATGTATCTCTTCTTCCGTCTGTACGTGTAAATTGTGTGTGTGTGTGTGTGTGTGTGTGTACCTCCTAGTCTTTCAATTTTGTCACTCTTTGACACCCTTCGTCTGTCAGTCTTTTTGTGTGTTTCTCTATCTGTTAATCTGTTCTACAATGATCTGTTTTTCTTTCTGTTCTGATTAAATCTGTTCCACTCTGTTCTGATATCGTCTCTTTCCACAATCCATGATTCTGTCTGTTCCGCCAGGCTGTCCCGGACGCTGTACAGCCTGTTCTGGTCGATGTTTGGACTGGTAAATGTCGACAGCGTTGAGATAAAGTACCAGGCGAAGGAGAAGAACAACCTGTACATCAGTAGCTTTCCCGGGGGTAGCCACGCAACGTCGGTCATCGAGGGAGTGGGAATGCTGCTCTTTGCCCTCTACCACGTCGCCATCATCATCGTACTCATCAACATGCTCATCGCCATGATGAGTCACTCGTTCGAAGCCATTCAGGTGAGTCGCTTTCATCAGATCATGAGTCAGATGAGACGAATCAGAGCAGCTGCTCAATTGCTCATCTCCTCGTTACATCACATATCGTCACGTGACGTTTTGCGTCACTTCACCTTGAGTCACTCAACGATGCTGCTAATCACTCGGTTCTACTTAACCCAACTCTACCCCATCCAATTTTACCCCATTCTACCCTCTACTCCATCCCACTTTCCCACTATCCGATCCACTCCCCTTGGCGTTACGCTGCTCTTTTCTACAACAACTCGACTCCTCTCGACTCTGCGCCGCTACCCCTACCTTACCCCTCTCCACTACGTCATCCCCACACAACCCCAACCCAGACAATCGGTCCTAGCAAAAGAATTCATATTCACATTCATCATCATCATCATCATCACTGCCGTCATAATCATCGTCGTCGTTGCTCTCGAATAAGCTGTTGCCCTGCGCTTGGCTTTCGAGTGGCGCTTTTAAAGTTTGGATATTACGACTACTTAACAGGGCGACTGTGACGTCGAGTGGAAGTTCGCGCGGACAAAGCTTTGGATGAATTACATCGACAGGAGCAGCACACTTCCGGTTCCGTTCAATATGTTCCCTTCTCCAAAGTCAATGGTCTACGCCTGGCAATGGACGAAGAGTACTTGCAGGACTCAGACGAACTGGGCAATTGAAAGCAGAGGAGGCAAGAGACAGGCGTTTCTCAAGGTCAGCATTATATCAGAGTTGGCATATGTCGAGGTCAGGCATTTCACTAAGTCAGAATTATGTCAGGGTCGTGCAATTCTCAAGGGTAGACGCACGTCAAGGTCAGACAGTTCTCAAGGTGTTGTACATCTTAATGTCAAACGCATTTCAAGGTCATATTTTTTCAAGGTCGTGCTTTTCTCAAGGTCAGGCCTATCTCAGTTCACGTCTAACTTCGGTTAGGCTAGTTCAGATGAGAGACACCTCAACTCACCTACATGAGACACGGTTTATGTCCAAGTGACGTCAGTCAACAAAATTAGGTCAGGCCAAACAAGACAACTATGATATATAGTCATTCAAGGTCAGGTCAGATATATTATAAGCCTTAGAAGGTCTGTACGCATGTATTCGGTAATTTGTGCTAGGATATGATTGCGAAGTTTTGATTCGAAAAGTATGTGTATATATATGTATGCACTTGCATGCATTTGCATGTATGTATGTTTGCATCAATGTGTATGTATGTATGGGTGCGTATCTGAATATTTATATGGCGCTTCTCGGAATCACTTTGACCGCCTTGAGACGATTTGTCAATTTCCAATTATTTTACTTTTTCCGATTTATTTCGATAATATAATTTATTTGATAATTCTGTCTATGAAAATCATATATAAATTCAGATATACATGCAGACATACATACAGATATGTAGACAGATATATACACACCTACACAGACAGACCCGAAAGGCAATTTGTTGTCTTCATATCAGTGACCTCTGCCTGACCCTAACATTCGTAAACTATTGAAATGGCGACCTGTACAAATTGACTTCCATCTCTCATTCAATCTATTTCTCCTTATCTCGGCGTTTTCAATCCAATCCCGATTAACCAAAAAGAATTCACTTCATCTTGTAGCAAAATTATTGCAGCGCTATAAAACTGGCAGACGATTTTGAGGTAAAAACGGCGGCAGTGACATCGTTACGTAGCGAAAATCTTATTTTTCATCATTCATTGGCCGTCGCTATGTATCAGCCATGACGCGATGAGTCTTTGGGCATGAGCAATTGTCAGTTAAGGACATGTCGTTCAAGATCATCACACGGTGACAGTCTCCGAGAAGGTGGAAGAGGAGGACGAGGAGGAGTGGGAGTGAAGAAGGTGGTAGAGGAGGAGGAGGAGGAGGAGGAGAAAGTGGAGAGGAGGTGAATGAGGAGGATTTGAAGGAGGGTGTGGTGCAGGAGGATGAAGAAGAGAAAGTAGAAATGGAAAAGGTGGTGGAGGAGGTGGAAGGATAGGAGGTAGAGGAGGAGGAGGTAAAAGAAGTAGAGTAGGTGGAGGTGAGGTGGTGGAGGCGGAGGAAGAGGAAGAGTGGAGGATGTAGACGAGGAGCAGGACGACGAAAAGACCAAACGCGAGGTAGGAAGGAGGAGCCTCGAATCCGTCTTCTTAGTGTTACATGGTGATGGCTCTAACCAGTCCACTATCTTGTACCGAAGGGAAAGCTCATTGCGTCCTATCGTATTGCATTTATCGTAATGTATTGTATTGTATCGTATTGTATTTATCGTAATGTATTGTATTGTATTTTATCATATTTAGAAGAGACGAGATCGAGTGGCAAAGAGCCTGAACATTGAGATTCAACAACATTCCTATGCAGACATCCTACAGCGCCTTGTTCGCAGATATCTATTCAAGTTGGAACGGCTGAAAGAGGAAGGCAAATATTACCAGACTAATAAATAAATAATTTCAAATTAATTAACTACTTTACAAATAATTAAATTATGCTTTGTCCTTTTACAGTCAATTGAACTATTGCAAGCTTCTGTCTCATTGTCTTAACCTGACACTTGGATACGTTCGCTTCTTCCCAGGGACTTAAACAACCACAACAACAACAACAACAACAACAACAGCCTAAACAACATTAGCAACCATAATGGTAATAATGATGATAATAATTACAATATTATTAGGCTCTCGTTGGCGTTACGCTTGCCCCCAGTGTCCGCTCAAACTCTTTTATATTCACCTGAAAACGGTTCTATTCGGCCGTCCTGGGGTCGGGAGAGCTCCTGAGTAGTATTGAAGGGGCGCTATATAAATCTCTGTAATGAACGAACGAACAAGACCGCGAGTGAAAACTATTGGTTCACATTGGTTAATTTTCCAGGGAAAGATAGCATCGGGGCAGCTGGGCTGGAGAGCATCTTTGCCGGAACGACCGCCGATGCCTACAGCGATGAGCGAAAGGATACCAACGAACCTACTTTCGTCGGCAAGTATAGACAGGCACTCACCAGATAACAGCCTAAGACATAGGTCGATCGTCTTCGGTTTCTCTGCCACCTGGCGCTACGTAAATCTGCGGAGATTAATAACTAACTGATTGATGAATAGGTTTCAGCTGGCTCCCGGCATATTTAGGCCACATTTATTCAATGGAGTCACATTAAGCATTACACATATTACTTTTAAATGATATGTTTAATCTAGTATTGTTGATGTAATGTTATAAGTCACGTGCAAATTCTTTCCCAATCCTCATTTCATCCATTTTTAGTGTCCCGTTGCTACTGAGAAAGTAGGTTGCATCCGGTTCACGTCTTGTCTTTGTCCTGCGGTCTAGTCATCGCCTGCTTGTTTAATTAACCGCTATAGTGGACGGTTGTTTAACAACTTAATAAGCGTAGATATCGCCTCAATGTCAGGAAGCAACTATAACTTGAAATTGATTATCAAACTATTATCTATAAAACACATTTTTGTTAAAGATTAATTTAAAGCCTTGTGGCCAGAACACCGCGTGTAAATAGATTGCATTGCATTCCAGATATAACTGAGGAGGATTCGATTCCTGGAGCGATGCCTTCCCCTCGCCACGACAACCCCTGTCCATCTGGAGGGGAAGACGGTCGGCCCTTAGAGGCTCCTCGTCGCCGTTCTTCCCTGACCTACGGGAGCAGAGGCGACGAAGGAGGTCGATCGGGGACCTACCTACGCCCCACCGGTCGCTCACGACTCCCGAGTGGCTACGGTCCGGCACCTCCGGCGATCCAGTTGCTGTCGATACCTCAGATGGATGCGATCCAGAGAACCCTTCGGATCATGGACGTACGTCTCCAGCACGTCCAGAATAACATGAAGGACGACTGCCGGACGCGAGTGGACATTGACCACACGCGTCGTCTGATGTCCGACAATCAGAACGCTCTGACGACCGTAGTGACCATTCTGTCGTCCATCCAAGAAGAGGTCCGACGACTCAGCATCACGGTTCACAAGCAGCAGCAACCGATGCAAATCCAGGTCCCCACGAGGGTCAGACTCACCGCTGGGAACAGAGGTCTCAACGAGACCCAGTCAGCCAGAACGGCGGCCGTCTAGGGAGGAAGGGTGGGCCTCTGTTCTTCCTGGAGTCTTATCTCGGCCTTTCAACTCAGTGGTTCTGGATCGGATCGGGGTGTGCTGACGATGAACATTCTAGTAAAAATGAAGAGGGGTTGGCGGTTGGGTGCTGACTTTGTCGTAGGGGCGCTTTAGGTTCGAGATTCTTCAATAATAGGGTCAAGCCTATTAATAAAATTATGGATGAGAAGAGAGATACGTAGACAGATAGACAGAGACGTGGAGAGACAGGGATATAGATCCAGAAACGTAGAAATTTAGTACTGGAAAAAGACGGAGAGGATGTTAGAGTGGATAACGCTGATGGGAGAGTGGCAGAGAATGAGGTAGGAATAGATATCCAAAGAGAGACGGATAGATGGATAGATAGAAAGAGAGAGAGAGAGAGAGAGAGAGAGAGAGACGGAAGGGAGATTGAGAGAGATAAAGAGAGCCTCCGACTTAGAACAATAAACTGTTAGAGAATCACAGAGAGAAGGTATAATGGGCGACATGGATAAAATGGAATCCAGTGAAAAAATCAATCTTTTGGTGGATCTCCAGATACATTTGAAAGTATAGGCTTAAGTTTACATTTAAATGCACTTCTCAGGAGACTTTCTCGTAAGAGTCGCTTACCGGTAAATAAATCTACTATATATTTGATGGTCTAGTTCACAAATCTACGTGAGCTTAGGCACAAATTAAACATTGAGATTCAACGACAGTTCTACAACGCCCTGTAGGTTATTCCTACAGAAGAATTTTTAGACAACTTTCAATGGTGGTCACCAATACGTAGGTTTGCGATTGAGTCACTTGTAGCAGAATAGTTTGAGTCAATAGAAGACGGAGCAGAGTTTGTACACAAGGATCGAAAACCACGATCATGATATGAGAAAGAACTTGGGAAATGCTACGAGAAAGAAATTACCCATTGACCTGTCTATAAAGTGTAACTTGCACAGGTTGAAGAAATTAAATATCCCAGGAAGAAGAACAATGAATAATATTTCACGGAGGTATCTTTACAAGAGAACAACGGTGAATAGTTTACAAAAATATCGTTTCAAAAGAAAGGGCCTGCGTGTATGAACGAGGGAAGCTTCATGTATAGTTTAATCTTGGGATGCAAAGTCAAGGAGACATTGAATAAAGACGCCTCGAAATGCTTGAATAAACGATTCGGGACTTCAACTCGTAGACATTTTATGTGGCCCCAATAGGCATGGACGACATCGTTCGATAACTAGGCAATAAAATTGACACGAAGACAAGTGTTTTATGCAAGAACTGCAAATTGAACCTAGTCAATCGCTTTCGGCGAATTTTTTAAATTTTGTTTTAGGTTAATTAACTTCGGTATTTGCTATTAGAATATCAATGGAAGTTAATCAAACAAGACACTGAAGAAGACATTCGACATATTTGCATTTTTAATTAAAATTTTGATTAGCGTGTTCAACACTAAAGGTTACATACAGAAGGCGTACAAAACTATTTTTTAAATTATTATTATTATTTTAATCTGCCCTCCAGACATGTCGTCAAGGCCTCGCTGGTTGACAATGGCGCCCCCAGCAAACAGGCTCTTTCCAGAGAAATTGATTATTTTAATTATATTATTATTATTAATGTAACTATTATTATTATTATTATTATTGTTATTATTATTGTTATTATTACTTTTATTATTATTATAATTATTATCATCATCCCCATAACCATCATCACCAACACCATAACCAAAAACATCATCATAATTACTTCCACGCTCTTTGAACAGTTTTTGTTACTACAGCTACTAAAACTAAATACTACAACTATAGCTGCTATGCATCAAAAAACATAATTTATCAGACGTTTCATGTAAGTTTACAAATACATGCATTCGAAGACAATGATAAACGTAAACGTATCTGGTACGATCCAACATGCAGCCTATGCATTAGAATACATGGCGGTCTTGAGTTGGTGTGCAGGAGCGGGGCACCTGCACATCGTCATAGGCTTCCACCAGAACCGTACAACAAAGCTGGGCTGGAAACATGTTGGTTTTTGGTTACTTGGCTTTTTGTTTTTACAAAAAAACGAAAGATACGAAAAATGGCAATTTTTGTTTTTTAAATATTTTTATTAAATTTACTAATATTACCGTTATATTATTAATTGTGCTTTATTCAGTCGGAAATCAAGGTAAATTATTTATAAAACAAGTTGGAGCCCTTTTTCATGCTGTGTTTTTGATGCTTTTTCATAACAAAGCTGTTGTGACAAAATCCAAAGAAAAACTAAAAAACCAAGAAACCAAATTAAACAAAAATCAAAAACAAAGACAGACAATAAACAACTTTTGATTTTTTTAAATCTTGTTTTTTGCACCCCTGCAACCTAGGTCTACTTTGCATTATCAGCTTCTTTTTGAGCAAGTATAGTACGCTTTGATTTAGTGTGTAAATACTTTGAAAAATTACTGTAAGCTCTGATATAATGTGTAAATACTTTGAGAAATTATTGTAAGCCTTGATTTAGTGTATAAATACTTAAGCGCATATTTTTTTTATGTACTAAGGTCTCGAAGGCCACATGTTGAAAGATGTATGAGGTGGGCAGCCCACATATTTCTGTGTTTTGCGGTTGGCCACCTTCATCGATGCGGGCCCGACCAAACCAGCAGTGGGTGTTATGTAGGCCTACGAAAGGACGAAGCTGCGCAAGTATGAACAATCGGAGCATCCTACCCCAAATACTTTCCGCTTGACCAGGGTAAATACAAGGGTAGACCTATCGGGTCTTTGGCCATCGTATCTAAAGAGGCCCGCCGCTTCCCCGATATCATCATCATCATCGTCGTCGTCGTCGTCATCATCATCATCATCACGATCGTTATTATTAGCAAATGGGTCCCTCCATTAGGAATGGGCTCCCGCTAGCATTGCGCATACTCCCTATGATCAATATGCCGGCCTTCTACCGTATCCTGGGGTCTTTTTGTTTGGCCGCAGTCTGACTGAGAGCGCCTACGAGTAAGGACCTTGAACAGGAAAAGTTGAAAGTCATGCAAAACTGTATGATTATATATTTAGTAGGTTATCCTTGCCCATAGATGTCGCCCGCTTCAATTTTACACCGAATATTAAATATAGTGTTTAGGCCTAACTCTCGACAGGCTCAAACTTACCGATAACTTCTCTGGGTCCTTCTCAGTCCTGCGTATCCATTCATGGTCTCTCAAGACTTATTAGTAAGCATTTCTCTATTATGCTTCTTGACAGTAGCCTTTCAGTTTGCACACGTACATTAGGAAATTAATTCAATTACAAAGCATCCATTATTCAAGAGAGCCGCAAACAATTTTTTTGACAAAACATTGATCAATGAAATCATAAGAATAGCGAGCAATGTCATAAGATGCAAAATTTGTATTTGCATGAACCGTCATCATTTAATGACTTCGTTTGCGCAAAACTTAATTATTTACAAACGTCATCAAAAGATTATCATTTGCATAAAAGGTCATCATTTGCATAAAAGGTCATCGTTTGCATGAAACTTCATCATTTGCGCATTATGTCATCATTTGCGTATCGCTTCAGTATGTGTATAAAACGCAATAATTTTTGTGTATGAACTACAAGTCACAATTTTGCGGTAACGTAAAACATCAGGATATCATTGTATATAAGTCATGCAGCGACTTGTGAAAAAATGTGATGGAAAGAACTTCTGGAAATGAGTGGATGCATCCCTGGGTCGACAAGTATAATCAGCTTCCCATACGGACGACACCCCGATCAATTTAAAACAAAGGGTGAGTTTGATTGACTGCTTCCAAAAGACGGGAGGAACAGATGTCCGACAAGAGGAACAGATGTATGAGAAAACGTTTCCTCAGTTGGAGACAGCTTGATACAATGGGCGAAAAATTGAACATCCATTCCAGCTGTCACCTGTGGATTGGAATCCGTTGATTGGTTACAGGCTATTGCGTGGACCCACCACTGGTGACTCATTCAGCTTGATGTGCAAAGTTATGCAAATTGCTGTATTTAATGCGATCATAATGAGATTACTTTTGAACATCATATCATCAATTAAAGAGCACCTTTCAGTAGATCTCTTGAAGGGGCGCAATATGAATGCTCGATTACATCACATTACAATGGGGAAACTCTAAGGGCAGGAGGGGAACTTATGGATAAACTGTGTGCTCTATGAAAGACAATCTGAATCGCCGCGGAAACAGTCCCCATGCCATCCCCGCCAAAATACAGATGGTGACTTGATCATAGCCACCCATGACGTATACATTTTTCAAAAGACCTCTAGGCTTAGACGCCACAACTTCTAAACTTTACAACCAAACAACAGCTGTCTATCAGCTCCAATCGAATCTCGTCATTGGCGAGACAACATTGCGCTCAACCGCACCAAACCAGACTGTGTAGTTATCGCTCACAATAACAACAAATAATTATGGCTTCTTTTCAAAGCCATAATTTAACCAATCTTAGTCAATCTATCTTGTAAATATTGGCGTCAAGCGTTAAGACGTCTCGCGTATAAGCTCCTAGAACTTAGGAATATATTATATAGATGTAGCCTATAATATTTATGTAATAAATGTACATATTATATTTATATGCACGAACATACAATGTGCATATATAAGATATATTCAGGCCCCTATATATATATATACATGAAATTGCAATAGTTCTCTTTCATTTTGTCCATACAAAATTATACACATTTGTGTCATAAAACAATTAAATTGCAGATAACATACGACATGGATCAAATCACATACCAGTATATATATATATAATTATATATATAATTATATATATATAATTATATATAATTATACCAACGGACAACGTATCTGTATAAGTGTGTATTATAATGGTCGTAAGATAAAAGAGAAACCCGTTTAATGTATGCAACTGCAATTTCTTTACATCAGCTTCCGGCTTAGGATCGTCCAGTCTAACTTAATTAATTCTATAGCGCTATTCAGCTAAATACATCAACTAATAACTAATTCAAGTGAAATCGCAAATAATAATCCATTGTAGAAACGAGGTTTAATGATTCCGACAGGCTATCGAATTATAAGAATAAACCCTATTCTCGTAACTACTTCTTAAATATACATTCTTACAACTACTTTAAATATATATGTACTACAATTACTATATTATACAACAGAGTACGAAGAAGAAGGAACTGGTATGGACGGCTACTGTTTTTGGTCTCATACGATATGGCATACATGGTTGAATTTAAGTTCAACACCTATTGGAATATACCATTTAAAAAAATTCAAGTAGTTTTGAATGGCGTTGACGGATTTCATTTTAAAAAAAGCTTCGTAAATTTTCTGGAATGGTAATGGTCCCAAATTTTAACAAAGAACAGTTTTGGACGGAACAGAAGTACATTACATAAACGACAATCTAATATGTTCAGACATTTCGGTGGCCGAAATGTTCTTCCTAGACAAACATCAGTCACTGTGGCCTGACGTTAGTCACTATTGTGACATTTTATTGCCTCGTCAATTCGAGAATTCATCTGGCGATCTTGCCACGATTCGACTCCGACAGGGCAAGCAACCGAAAGACACAGGCAAGGAGGCAATATCGTCGGCTTGCATCTACACAATAACATCTAAAGAGCTACTATCATGATACATATTCACTACACACAGAGTGTTGTAACAATGCAAACGATAGTTGGACTAAGTCTAAACAAATGTCGACTTATTGTTCTTCATTTCCAGCTCCTCGTCTCTAGAACTGTGAGGACAACAAAAGAAGTGAGTTCGATTCCTCTTCATCCTCCGCTCCTCTTCCTCCCGCTTCAGCTATTCCAACTCCATCCTCCAATCTTCCCTTGGCCGTGCAGACGGCCCTGCTGGCGCCCTCGGGGGTGGCGGAGCCTGCGGCGTCAGTGGGCGACGATAGAGAACTGGGGGCCTTCGATACAACGGGAATGTTGTTGGGGACGCTGTAGGGCGCCATTCCCCCTTCCGTCTGGTTCGCTGATGGTCGGGGAACCTGGTATCGATCGACCTCCGCTGCATCGGCTTCTATAGCGCCAGGCACGCTCCCGTTGTCGCCTATATAACGATAACGACAACGATAATTTTGCCTCATTGATAATGAATGTGTAATGGTTATGAATTGACATGCAAGGGAAATATTAATTAACATTAAACAATCTTGGGTTACAAACAAGGGAAAGCGCCTGAGAATGTACTCTTGTTGATAGGGCCATCCATAATGGCCTGTAAGCTTACAACAGTACTTTTCCATAGAGCGCAGTGATGTCTGTTTGTCTTTATACATAAACACGTCAAAAATAGAACCACACGAACGAGTAGATACTTTGAACGGGCGGAATACAAATGCTCGATTACATTACATTTCCATATTTCCAGACAATGGATAGTGATTCATGACGTCATTTCACTCAGTTATTGTGTTCCGGCATTATGATAATGGTGACATTTAAATTTACTGAATTGAAGAGGATGAGGGAAGAATACCTGATGTTAGAAATTCCGAAAACTCCGGCAGCAATCCCTCGCATGCGTTGAGATCAAGGTATTCCTAAAATACACGGATGGATAGAGAGCTCGACATGTAATGCGGAGAGTAGGTCAGAGGATTTTTACCCCACATTGAGACGGTCAATGTACAGAGACCCTCAGCAAGTTCTTCACGCACAACCATTGTTAAGGGGCTATCGATGTTACGAAGTTTCGCCATGTGAACTTCTGAACTTCAGAAAAGAGAGTAGTTGTAATGCATTGTATCTACGTGAACGGGTGTGCGATCGAAGGTCGTTGCCAGACGACCGCCTCACGACGTTCTCACAAAAGTGTAACCTGGCATTTAGAATAACCAGGGTTTCATTTGCAAACAATTAGACAATGGTAAACAGTTAAACTCTTAAAAAACTCGTTAAAGGCAAACGGGACTTTATAAAAGAAGACCTCAATCAAATAGGATGGTCTCCAGTCGCCTCAGGAAATAGAAACGGAAGATGGGCTAGAAGCTGATGACGCGATTACCAATTAACTGCTTAACTAATTACTGATAACTAGTTAATTAATTTGCCACAGAATTTTAGTACGTGGTATAGCACAAGGTCTTGTCCTACTCAGGAATCTCTTATAGATTCTGACTTTACCTTATCGAGAGAGAGGAACTGCTCAAAGGTGTCGCTCAACTCCTTGAATGTCGGTCTCTTCTCTGGATTGTCCTGCCAACAACTCAGCATCACTGAAAATCTGAACAAGAAGAAGAAAGAGCAATACATGTTCTTTAAAGGCTCTACGCAAATGAAGATCAGATGCGTGAATACAACACGTCCCAAGACATTTAACACTTTAAACGTTGATTGGAGTACATTACCAAATGACAGTTATATTTATTTATTACAAAAATTTGACACCGCCCTTTTTCTAACATCTTTTGCTCAGAAGTGCCCACGCCTCGACGGCGCAATTGTAGTTGTACTGCAGAGCAATTGTGCGCGAAAGACTTGCACTAGGTCCCTACACAGTGTCTAACGCCTTGGACGAGGGTCGAACCCGCTCACTCAGCGCATACTGAGTGTTACGGGCCGACCGCTCTAACCGATCAGCCACCATGCCAGTATTGTACTGGATTGTAAGACAACGAGACTGATTTAAGATGGATTGGCTGGATCAGTTCTTTCGAGAATATCCAGGGAGTCAAGTAAGACATCAGTCACATTTAGGAAGGGTGGCCCATGAATGGGTGGGAGAGCTTGGATTCTAAACGAACGATTACTCGGTTTTAGCCCAAACTATGGAACTCATTATCCAGGTATATGTGTATCTTCGAAAACTTCCTCGCGCACAGTTGCTCATCGCTATAGAAACGTTGTCGCATGATTACATGAGAACTTCGGATCTTAGGAAGGAGAGCAGCAGCGAAAACGGTAGTATTTTTTTATTGTGGTAAATCTTGTAGCACCAATGATACCGCACCAATATTACCATTTCCACAAATACCACCATCACCATATAATCATAAACATAACACGTAACAGTGTATGTATACTAGCGCCATTCTCAGCACAACCAATACCACTAATAATACCATACCACTGAAATCATACACTAAAATCATATCACAAACACCTATAACATTAACACCATAACACACAGACACCATACCACAAACACCATACCACCGTCAGTATACCATGATGACCAACACCAGTTCAACTAGGATGTCCCTGAACTTACAGTTCATCTGAGCATGATGGAGGTTTCGTCATACGATAACCCGTCTTCAGCAGCTGAAAGAGGCGCTCAGCAGGTGTCCCCGGATAAGGATTGGCACCTAGAGTATTCACAATATGTAATGTAGTGTACACGTATTAATTGATTAGTTAATGCTAACAAATTAAGGCCATTCTAAATTACTGTGGTGGCTGGTCTTAAACATTCTCTCGAAATCTCACCCTTCTCCAATCTGAACCCATTGTACATTTAGATTTCATCATTCGCTGCATTAGTCATTTCATTACCGTATCTGGCCTTAGAAGTAAGGAGTCTGTGATCAGGATTTAGTGGAACCAGAAATATATTAACCAAAAGCCGACGTCACAGGTTAGCTTTATAAGGTCAGGTCAGTTCAAATCATGTCATATCAGGTCAGGACAGGTCAGAAATTCAATGAGAAAAATGGTGAGGGGAAAGTTGTAAACTTAGAGAAGGTATGACAAAACTATGATAACTAAGGTTAGATAAGTTCTTGCAGAAAAGTAAACTTGCTTACCAAGAGTAAAAATCTCCCACAGAACTATACCGTAAGACCAGCTGAAAAGGAACAAAAACGACATAAACCAGGAATAAAACGCAGAGCCAAAACTATTACGTCATATCCATAATCGTTGGCATACAACTGATTAAGGAGCTGGAATGTCTAATGCAGACTTCCATGAAACTCCTTCGATATTCATTTGCATATACAATGTAATAGATAAGCTAGAGGAGCAATAAGTATTACGTCATTACTAATGAAACGCTTTCATCTCAACCAAAATAAAATAAATCATTCATTTGATTGACTCTTAATTAGGAGCAAGGGAAGCAGTAATCAGGCCTAAAGGCTATATGGCCAGTAGCGTCAACGTTTCTAGGTATACCACATTTGCTGTTTAGTTTGCTAGTTATTCGATTGAATTAACGTATGTTTATCGTATTTATTATTTTAAATAGATCAAATCAATAATTTACTGTTTACGAACAGCAAACATTTTCATTACGTTTGTGGTATTTATGCGACCAAGAAGAACACAAGTTAAACAATTTGAAAATAAAATATCGGTTGGCATGGTTGGTTGCAAAAGGAGGACTCAAGAGATAAGAAGATTTATGTGCCTTAATGCTCACATGTCACTCTTTGTTGTGCAAATCTGGTCATAGAGAGATTCTGGTGCCATCCACTTCACCGGAAGAGGACCCTGGATAAAAATTATCACCAACAGACGGCATCATCATCATTGCATCATCACCATCGTTATTATTGTCATCGTCAGCAGCAGCAGCATCATTTCCACGGTCATTGCCATCGTCATCACTACAATCGACGTGATTATTTTCAGCAACACGGTCGAGCTTTTGACGTGGTCTTACCATTTACTCAGCTCTACCAGAGACACAGTCCTGAGTTTTATCCATACTGGGTCTCTTAAAAAGGCTCATGGTTCAAGTCCAAGTCTAACTCACCCTTCGACTCTCAACAAATGCGAAACACTAACCACCCACTTTATTTCAAGTTACTTGGTTTACTTCGCCCAATCTTGTCGTTATTTAAATGATGTAACATTGCCTTTCCACAGCCTAACACACATGTATCTTAAATTTCCCAGATTATTCAAAGCCTAGCCTTGGATTCTGTTCGCGTTAAAGGAATCATAAAACCTCTTCCCGCCCCCTTACTGAATTGCCCTCTCCGTCGTGATCTCCTCACTTCGTACCACCTCTCTATATACAAACCTTACTCGTCTTTAGGTAGGCGTCGCCCTCGTAAACGTCTCGACTGAGTCCAAAGTCAGAGATCTTGATGACCTTTCCAGTGGCAAGGAGGATGTTCCTGACGGCAAGGTCACGGTGAACGACCTTCATCCCGCTCAGGTACTCCATGCCCTTCCCTATTTGCCAGGAGAAGGACAGTAGATCCTGGACGGATACGCCTTCCTCGGCCAGGTCTTTTTCGACCTTCGAAGACGGTTTTCCAGAGTCCTTATGGATTTCCAGAACCACCGTCGGAAGGTTTCGAGTGATGAGGTAGTCCTTCCGTCCTCTTGCTCGTCTCAGGAAGGAGCGCAGCGAACCATGCTCACAGAACTCAACGATGACGTACAAAGGACCTGCAATTGGTTTTAATTAAGTATAATTGGTTTTTAGATAGTTGTAAATGGTTTTAATTGTAAAATAGTTGTGTAACGATGGCGTACAAAGAACCTGCCAAGAATTAACTATTATTTCTTAATTACTTAGTTACGCAATTAACAGCATAAACTCAATTACTAACTGTAATTAACTCGAAACCAAAGCAGATCGGTATAATTTGTTTCAATTAAAAAAAATAGTCGCATCATGATGATGCACAAGAGACATGCAAAGAATTAACTATTATTTTTAAATTAATTTCTAATGCAATTAACAGCGTACAATACAATTTACAAAGTGTAATGATCTTGAAACCGGAGCAACGGTAGTGGCATAGTTCGATTGGTTTCTTGTCTTTTTCTTCTTTAATAAACCTTTATTCAAGGGAATACTTCGGGCAGACGAAGGCCGATTAACTTTGTAACGCCATCGTGAGATTGGAATTGATCGTGCCGATAGTGTTAATAACAAGTATTATGTCTGATCTTGTGGCTTAGGGCTCGTTTTATGAACTGTGGCTAACCACAAGGACCAGTGCTAAATGCAGGGATTAAGACTTATCGCGTAAATCCGAGTCAATCATATGAAAAAGGACTAATCATACGGATCAGGACCACGGACCTATTATACACAGGACTGGAAAGTACCTATGTAGCGTCGTGTCATTAGTTTTGGGGCGATAATTGGGGTAAGAAATGTTCACACCCTATTTACATAACAGCCAGATTCGTTAACTTTTAATTATGAAGGAAAGTTGACGAATAACTATGTCAGCAAAATAAAAAATGCCTTTGGTGGTTAAAAACACCACACTTTAAAGAAGAAGCAACATTTAAATTGTGGCGACAACTATGTTTAATAGTAAAACGTGTACTCGAATATTTGACGAGTAACCATTCCTGTAATATTGATTTCTTGGATTGGGGCTAATCGTGTAAATTTGGGGTATTCATAAAATTATGGACATGGGCTAATCACATGGATTACAGCTGAACATGTAAATTTGAGATTATCATATGGTTCGGGGTGAGTGATTGCACACCTTTTCGGCTGCAGACACCAAGAAGTTTGATGACATTGCGATGGTTGACCTGTTTGAGAAGATTCAACTCCGACAGAAGATCACGATATTCAACACCAGATGCACACTCTACAATACAATGCAAAACAATACAATAAACAATAATAAAAATGCATTAGAATGCAATAGGACACATTGCATTAGGTGGCAGACTGGCTAAAACTGTTGTATCATTATTACTACTGACAACCATCTTAACATCCTAGGGTAACGTCCCAATACTACGGTTGAATACGAGCCACATACTTCGTCATTGAAATAAATGACTAACTGGAAGTTTAATAAATGAATTGAAGTCCATGAGATGTTGACTGAATGACTATAAATTGTTACTAATATGGAATGGATAGGAAGCTGCAACGTGTCAGCCAATCAGTGATCGTCTTTTCCGCTACATTTCAGGCGATGCGATGTCTGTGGTCGGCTACGTAATGAATTAAGTTACATCCGGGTACTCGGCAGGATAGCTTTGAACGCATAATTTTAGAAAAGTTTATGAAACTTTTTACTACTCCAGTCAAAAATCTTCTTTGAACGCATACTATTTATGTTGCAAGCTCTATTATATTAAGTCATTTTATGTCGTCAGCAAAAGCAAACGCGACTGCCATTTCTTTATACTGCAAAAGTCCCGAATGTAGTCACACACCTAAACTAGGTCAATGACCCAGTTATTTTCAGATTCAAATCTTTTGCATATCAGTTCCAACTTTTAGTAAAGGGTGCCTTGCTCGGAGAATGGTTAGGAACTCGACTGTTGAAAACACAGAGTTCTTGGAGCAAACCTTTAAGCATTTTAACAGCGACCGTTGTGTGTCCTGGGTTGCCCTGGATGTTCCACGCTTGGGCTTTGACGACCTTTCCGAATTCACCCTCACCAAGAACACTCTCAATCTTAATGTAACCACGATTGAATTCCCACTTAGGATCTACCTACAATATGCATCATAATCTTTCGTCAGCTTCATATCGCTTCCATGATTACTAGTCCCAACTTTTAGTAAAAAGTGCCTTGCTCGGAGAAAGGTTAGGAACTCGAATGTAGAAAAGAATAGAGTTCTTGGAGCAAACCTTTCAGCATTTTAGCGTTGTAATCGCTATCGTCGTTGTCATCGTCATTGCCATTTATCTTCATCTAGCAATATCTCTGTCGTTATTATCATCATATTCTTTGTCATCATTATCGTCATCAATATCCCTATCAGTAACAACATTGTTTATCATCGTCATCATCACCATCATGCTTTTTTCATTGTTTACTACAATTATCGCATGTAGTATCAATACCGCAACCACAATGACCATCATCTTAATATTTTCAACAAGTTACGCATTGTTCTTTGCAACCACAACACGAACTTCATCATCCTCATCATTACTATCATTGTTATCTTAATTAATATCATTATCATTATCGTTATTAATATTTTCAGTTTCAGTATCATTAATATTATTATTATTATGATGATTGATATTATTATAATAATAGTTATTATTATTATTATTATTATTGTTATTACTATTAATATTAATATTACCATTATCATTGTTATTTTTATGATTATTATTATAATTGTCATTATCATTATTACTATTACTGTTATTATCATCATCCTCATAATCATGATAGTAAATGTTCGATTACATTATATTATATTAGCAGTAGCATGCAATTATGAAGCTCCCGTATATAGTCTCAACATAATACCCCTAACCTTTTAATAGAAGGTTCTGCTCTACACTCTACCCAATATAGCCATACCTTTAGCCAATCAACCATCTGGTACCACCACCACAGAATTGTCACCTTTCCCCTACTATGCAAACCCGCTAAGTCACACTTGCCCTTCTAATAAAACACCGGCATACCTGTATATCAAGAAAGTTCTGTTGGTGCCACTCTAGCAGGTGCGACGAGGCATAGTCCGTGTAGTCCGTGGTCACAGAGCCTGGAGCGGCAACATAGTCCGATGGAACGACGCCACTGCCATGTCCACGCAGCCTCTGCATCTTCCGTCTGTAGTAGATACACTTCCACATAACCAGACCCAGCGTCAGGACCAGCAACGATGTCAGACCGACGAGCAACATCAGTCGACAGGTGGAGCCACAGCGATCGAAGGCAGAGGGCACGCCCTCCGTCGAGGTCAACTCTGTCAAACGCACAGCAATGGTGACGAGCAGACAGACAAAAGGATGAACGGACAGACAGTTGGGCGGACATACAGACAGACAGACAGACATATAGAAAGACGGGTGCTGACCGATTAAGATTATTATTATTATTACTATTATTTTCACCAGTAATATATTATATATTTTATATTTTCTTAGATTATTATGATTATTATCATTTATAAAAAAATAAGAAAATAAAGATGGCAATCGTATATCGATTGATTTAATGAATCCATCAAAATGATTATCTGAAAATCTATCTTCAATCTGAATTTCTGATAAGATACCTTTGATCTGAATATCTCACAAATTACTTTCGATCTGGATATCTCACAAATTACCTTCAGTCTGGATATCTGATAATAAGTTACCTCCTGGTTCTTTATCTTTGGTCCTTGCTTCCGTCGAGTTATAGAGATTCTTGTAGCATGAACAGCCAGATTCATGGCAGTAGCAGATGCCTTCCGCGCGGACAATTCCCCTAGGGGGATCGAACATGTCGTTGAAGTGAACTCTGCCGTCATTAACCACATGTGCACTGGCTACAAAGAAAGACAATGCTGCGAATTTACTTTGGTGCTCAGAGTAACAAAGAGAACAATAAACAATGGTAGTTGTTTCAGCTTAAAGACACTGTAATAATATAGATCACTAGCTGAATAACTCGGATTTGCCCGGGTTTAAAAATTGTTTTAAATTTTTTGATGTATTATTTAATGTGGTCCTAACAATTCTTAAATGTGTTGAACATTGCTTCCCCATGCTCGCGTATAAATTTCGAGACCCCATAGGACGAATTGCATAAACAATGTGCACTTTCTGACGTTGTTCCTTGGTAACCGATAGCGTGATCGAAATTCGAAAGTCTTAATGGAGAGCAGGCCTACATACATGCAGGCTACTCATGCACAGTTAAAAATTCAAGGTGTCGCGTGCCATCGGCAATCCGTGTTTATATTTCAAAATTTCAGACAAAATGCCGGCTCCTTTTCTGCATTCATTGAAATGATCGCTGAAAATGATCATAAGGGGTAAGATTTTCGGATTGCGAACCCACCTGTGTTTTTTCACGGTTTGTAAGACGTATTCGTGGAAAATTTGGGAACAATCTGTTCAGTGGATAAAAAGTTTTAGTTTAAGATACATACATACAGTTCTTCTTTATAGGTATAGATTAGCATCGCCCTCCTTTTTCAGGCTTGCGATTGGCGCTGCCTGAGTGCAAACAGTGGAGTAGATTTGACAATCTATCGTTAAAAAATTCGCTATAGAAATGTGTTTACCATCAATCATTGCGTTGATGTACCATCAACCATTGAGTTGATGGTAAGCGCATTTCTTGTGACGTTATATTAACTGCACCAATACCAGCAGTGTCGTGAAGGTACTGCCAGTCAAAAGCATGGAAAAGGGAAGAGTGCGACGCCTACATAGTCGCAAGATGAAAACGACCATTATCGCCAGGCAGCTTTATCCTACCTTACATATCTTACAATATCAGAGACCATTCAACCTTTGTAACAATAATTACTTATATAATGCGTTACCTAATCTAACCTTGTCGTGGCTTATCCACCATACTGCACAGCTATCTCACTTTTACTTTCCAAAACTTTCCTTACCGTACTTAGTTTAACCATTCTAATCAAATCATTTTATTCGTGCCATCATTTTACACAAGTGTCACGTTCACATCATTATATGCTAAACTCCGCCGCTCTGTATACTCCGGCAGCGCAAGTCCCAAGCCTGAATAACGGAGGATGGCGAAGCTGATGAACCATGTTATCACGCAGCGTCCTTAAACTACTACTACTACTACTTCCCCTACTACCCCTACTCCACCTACTACTACTCCACCTACTACTACTACTTCCCCTACTACCCCTACTCCACCTACTACTACTCCACCTACTACTACTACTTCCCCTACTACCCCTACTCCACCTACTACTACTCCACCTACTACTACTACTTTCCCTACCTCCCCTGCTACTTATAATGCTAATCGGCAGCAAAATGGAGGATCGCAAGACACACTAATTATGGCCACCCTTAAATCAGTTCAGCTCAATGTATCATAGACGATACAGGAATCACTGTTTAAAATCAGCATTTTAATTAACATTCTTATTAACGGCAAACTAACTAGTTCACTAACCCTATCTCCCCTTGACGTAACTAATTCTTGATATGGCATAGTTCATTATCTTTCCATGCCTAAACTTGACATCACGTAGCTTGCCTTCACCAATCCGCCTTACTTACTGACGCAGTCCTGTCGACACAGTCGGGTGAAGCTCAACTCAAGTTCATCGCAGTGGTGGTTAGGACACGTGCTGAAAGAGGGGGAACAGGTGGAGTAGTTGGAGGAGAAGTCCTCGCTTGACTCCCTCCACGTACAATGGCCTTCCGGTGATCCAAGCCCTATGGCGCCCTCGCACGACGATTTATCAGCATAGAACGAACAACTGGTCGCTGAAAGAAGCAAAAATAATAAATTCTCTACATAAGGAATTGAACAGTAAAGTAGCTGGAATCACTAGGGCGCAGACCTGAGGAACCGAGTTCGATACCCGTTTCCCCGTAAGGCTGACTAATTCTTCTGTCGCTAGGCGAAGGCGGCGTTGGTTAAATGAGATGTGTAGCGTATTTGGCGCCTTGCATGACTGCCGACAGTTAAGTTCGACTCCTGTGATTATAACTTGTAGTCATTTGTTCATACAGTTAGACCGTGCTTTTCATTATACTGCGGTTTATCAGTTTGAGATCAAACGACAATATTAAATATTGCTATTAACACCAATCCAGTCTCATAAATATTATCGCAACGTCCATTATTGAGCCTTTAGGCCTATAGTGAAGCAATGGGCATTATCGATTAATTATCAGTTATAGTGAAATCTTGTATCAAATTGCATTCGGACATCAATAAATGGTTTCCAGTTTATCGATATGATAGATTGATTGATAGATTTATGGATTGTATGATTGTTCGATTGATTTAAAGATTGATAATTTGATAAGCAGGGCGCGGTGGCGTAATGGAATGTTTGGTGCCTTGCGTTCGGAGGATCGCAGGTTCGAACCCACCCTGAGTCACTGCGTAGCGACCGTGGACAAGTTGCTCACTTATAACTGTCTGTGAGGAAGGCAAAAGGAAAACTACCTCGCTCACCTCATCCCCGGGTGGCGTAAAGCCAATGGACCTGCCTTCGGGCAGAGCAATTATCATCATCATCATCATCATCATCATCATCATCATCATCATCATCATCAACAACAATTTGATTTGCAGATTGATTGATTTACATATGGATGGATGGATGGATGGATGGATGGATGGAT
The DNA here is from genome assembly GCA_959347315.1 of Bimastos eiseni. Taxonomy (NCBI): domain Eukaryota; kingdom Metazoa; phylum Annelida; class Clitellata; order Crassiclitellata; family Lumbricidae; genus Bimastos; species Bimastos eiseni. Next base: position 3,536,839 of record OY365807.1, on the reverse strand, counting down.
GGATGGATGGATGGTGAGAGAAGAGTTTTTGCTAATAAATTTCGTGAATTCCTAAGCGATCCTACCTTTCATTATTAGACTACTGATGTCAAATGCAGAACTTCCAACTGTTACAGTTATATTTATAACGGAAGTGCATCTTGTCGTCTCTGCGCATGTCTGAACGTCGACCACCAGTGATTGGTTGGCAAGTTGTCTCAACAGCTTCGGTTCCTTGACGTAAATGATTCCGTCACGTGGCGTCACCTCAAACATACCCGTGATGTCAGCATGTTCGTATTGGATGGCATCAAGGCGATATTTGTTGTTGGATCCATGGAAACCAAGGACGTATACCTGAATTAATGAGGAGGCTGATAAATTATCCAAAGAGAGTGAATGGGTTAAGACTCATTAATGACCTCTGTGGGAAAAGGCATTGTACACAATATCATGGGAATTACTCTCTCACTTTCTCTCTCTGTGTGTCTCTCTCTCTATGTGTGTGTGTAGGTGTACGTGTGTGTGTAGGTGTGTGTACGTGTGTGTGTGCATGAGAGTGAGAGAAAGAGTGTGTGTGTGTGTGAGAGAGAGAGAGAGAGAGAGAGAGGAGAGAGACAGACAGACAGACAGAGACAGAGACAGAAAAAGAGAGAGAGAGACAGAGACAGAGAGAGACAGAGAGAGACAGAGAGAGAGAGAGAGAGAGAGAGAGAAAGAGAGAGAGAGAGTGAGAGAGAGAGAGAGAAAGAGAGAGAGAGAGAAAGAGAGAGAGAGAGAGAGAGAGAAAGAGAGAGAGAGAGAGAGAGAGTGAGAGAGAGAGAGAGAGAGAAAGAGAGAGAGAGAAAGAGAGACAGACAGACAGACAGACAGACAGACAGACAGAGAGACAGACAGACAGACAGAGAGAGAGAGAATCAGACAGAATGAGACAGACAGACAGAGACATAGACATAGGCAGAGGAGCGATGATGAAGTAGCAGATGATGTGGTTGATGACGAGGAGGATGAAAAAGAGAAGGAAGATGACGTCATCGTAATCGTAATCTCCAAACTCCTAAAACGCCAAGCGCAGGGCATCAGCTTATTCACGAGTGCTACAAGTAGAAGAAGTATAAGAAGAACTGCACAAAATTAAAATAAATAGAAGAAAAGAAAATGAAGCAGAAAAGAACTAAACGAACAGCAACAAATAAAAGAACAAAAGGAGACAGGAAAACAGAGAGAAGATGCGCGGGTTCCCGTTCATTTCGTCGCATTTTAAAAACCACACTAACCCTAACCCTGACCCTAAACGACCCTCACCACGCATACAATGACCCTAAACGACCCTCACGCATAACTTGACCCTAACCGACCCTCGCTATGCATAACCTTACCCTAACCACCCTTCACAATGAACCAGACCCTAACAGATATGCGATGAATGAATTGCGACGAAATGATCTGCGACGAAATGATCTGCGACGAAATGATCTGCGACGAAATGATCTGCGAAGAAATGGTCTGTGACGAAATGATCTGCGACGAAATGATCTGCGACGAAGTGATCTGTGACGAAATGATCTGCGACGAAATGATCTGCGACGAAGTGATCTGTGACGAAATGATCTGCGACGAAATGATCTGCGACGAAATGATCTGCGACGAAATGATCTGCGACGAAGTGATCTGCGACGAATTGATCTGCGACGAAGTGATCTGT
>OY365807.1:3525155-3530155 GCA_959347315.1 Bimastos eiseni | reverse complement strand
CCACAGAAATTAAGTGGGGTCGTCCCTGAATGACCTAGCCATGCCCTTCATCGCGAAGGCTCGACACCTCAACACGCGATATCAGGCGAGCGTTCAGCAAATTAGCACCGCACCAGTTGAGTTTTGCTCTCTTCCATAATCTTCGGCCGTTCGGTTTTAGCCAATAAATCAGTGATAATTTCGCAAACGCAGACTGCAGACGCCACAAATTCTCGGTAAAGTCTGAACGATAAAGCGACCAGTCAAGGTTGCCATTAGTTCTGGCCCCGATCGAGACGTCTAACGCCTAACGCCCGCCCAAGTAGGCCTACACCACCCGACAGGCAGATGTAAGATCGAACCTGGATTATATCGGGTCCTACGACGCTGATATCACGCAGTGCGATTACGTGTGAAGATGGAGAATGTGAAGAAAAAAGAAGGAGAAGAAGAGAAAAAAGAATAATAAGAAGAAGATAGAAGGAGAAGAAGAATGCACAGAAAGTGAAGCAGAAAAAGAAGAAGAGGTAAGTTGCAAATAAGAAGAAGATGATGATGATAATGAAACAGAAAAAGAAGAAGATGATGATTAGATTCCAGTTCTAATTGATTAGCAGGGGCGTCAATCCCTCTGAGGCAAACCCCCGGTCCCAAGTATCAGGGAAGCAAGATATTCTTTTTTCCCAAGACTCAAAAAATATCCCCATGCCTGAAATTGGAGGCATTTTCCTCCGGACCCCTATCTGGAAGCTCCTGTTGATTAGCAATTGTTGGTTAATTATAATGGCTAAACTAGTTTACCTAATTAGTTAGATCTAGGTGCTTCGCAAAATGGTTGCGCAGGTGACTGCTCACTGCTGGTAAAAAATTCTCCTCAATTGGCTGAGACGTCGTTTGATAATAGACTTGAGATGAAAGCGGTATCGGAAGGAAGAATTAATTAAATGAATAGAGAATTATTAAGGATTCAGCGAACATTAATGGATGACCAGGTTACGTATCGTCTAATTTCTAGTCACGTTAAGGTGAGTTGGGCATGACAAACAAATAATGGCGCTTCATCTAATTCAAATTTCTAATTGGTTAGCTGATGCCAATTATAATTCTAATCAATCAGCTTCAAGAGTTTGTTAATTCAAATTCAATTCGATCATAAAATTTCAGTTGTTAATTCAAATTCGTATAGGTTACATTTGGCTAATAATTCAACATCTAGGCCTAATCATAATCTATTAGAAAATTTTCGATCTGCAATTTAACTAATCGCTCGTCTATCGCGCAAACCTAAGTGGTCAATTTGAAGCGAGAGAAGCTATTCGCTCAGTCATTGTCTGTGTTACCGTCTGCTCCGAGCTTCAATGAATGTCTCCTGAATTTCCATCCCAAAGTCTCACTTCTCTAAGCGTTACTGTGTTCCATCCTCGCCTCCGCCGCTCCCCACAATCTCTCGTTCAACCCGACATCTGCCTCATCTTCTTGTTCCTATGGTAACCGGACTTTGACCACCAAACCGCATCTCTGAACAATCAGACACGACGCCGTCCTCGGGAATAAACTTGTGCCCCTGCGCCCAACCATAAAGTATCGCAAAAAAATATGGAGTCTACGATTGCGCTTACACGCTGGGAACTGTTTCTTCCTGGAAACTAATTGGCATCACACCGCCCGACCTTAGTCCCAGGGTGGATATACCATGAGACGGATGGATTTGGCCGTGAGATTGTGAATGTCGCTTATAAATCACCCAGTCTCAAGTCAATTAACTGCTACGCAACGAAGCCAAATGACAAGGCGGTTTTACGGCTGGTTTTTCGCTTTTTATTTTGCGCCGTAACACGAAATGATTGCATTTTGGTCCGCGGTTTAGACATTTATTTAATTAGAAATTCAAACACGATATAGACTAATATTATAATATTATATGTAAGGTCTATATATATTACATATATTATATATATATATATATATATATATATATGTACGGGGCTCAGATAGGCAACTAATTAGAAGTAAGTTCCTGTTTGAAAGCATTCAGACAAGTCTTAACCAAATTAATTTTATGCGTAGACTTGAAAACTTGCTTTCTAATTAGTCGTGTTTGCTCTATCAATTAAAATAAGGACCCGTTGTTGAATGGTTTAAAACGGTAAATATGAAGACCTGGGCACATCTAGGATTATACAGCACTGAGGGACCATTGCTTGCCCCAACTCACACGTAGGACCAATGCAAAGTGAACGCTACTCTTCGCTACACATCCAACTGAAACCGGAAGCTTAGTGCACTAGGCAAAGTAACAAATTGTTCTAGTGAAAAGTTTTGCTGAAACGTGTTGTTGGGTAATCGCGGGGTTGCGTTAGAATGGTTCAAGAGCTGCCTAAACAACCGGTATCAGCTAGTATGATGCAATGGTTCATTGACCACTCCTAACTTGGAGTTAAAATTTGGAGTACCTCAAGGCTCAATATTAGGACCACTCTTATTCCTGTTATTTTATCAATGACTTTCCCATGCATTCCGCCTCCTGCACTTTCTTCTCTTTGCTGACGACACGAGTCTATTCGCCTCGCACAACTCTTATGAAGCCTTAATTTCTCTGATTAACAATGAACTCTCCCCTGTCAGTGATTGGTTCGCCGTAAATAAGTTATCTTTGAATTTAACAGAAATTAGTTGCATTTTTTTATATCGCATATTAAGAAGGCTCCTGCCAATGTTAGTGAGCTCCGAATCAACAGTGTTGCTATACTGTGTTGTGTTTCCTTAGCCGAGTTTCTTGGAGTCCAGGTTGATCAATTTCTTTCATGGAAAGGTCATCTTGCTAGCATATCGTCAAAACTTTCCAGAAACATAGGAGTGCTATCGAGAATTGCTTATTTATTACCTACTAACATTCGTACCAACCTCTATTAACACTATGATTCTATTCTATTCTGACTCTATTCTATGATATATCCCTACCTTACTTACTGCAATATTATATAGGCCTCCCAACTATCCCACTAGATTACGGTCATTAAGTTTGCTGCAAAAAAGAGCTGTTCGATTTATGGCTGGTGTCCCTTTAGCCTACTGGTGCTCGTCCGATTACCTGTTTAAGAGCTTAAATATTCTTGATTTGCACCAGATTACATTACTCCAAACGAATGAGTTTATGTATGAATTTGTCCACAAACAACTACCATCAATCTTTGACTATTACTTTATATATTCCCATTTCTACTGTAAACCCTTACAATATACGATCCTCTTCCAATTACAGACCCATCCTCTGTCGAACAAATACGCGTAAATTCTCCCTTAAATATACTGGTCCATCGACTTGGAATGCTATACCGATCATTATACGACAAATTTGTAGTCTCCGTCTGTTTAAGGCTAGACTTAAAATGTTTCTGTTAAACCATTCATAATGAGTGCGTGTACTGGTCACACTTCCTTGGCTTAGTTAACTAGTTAAGTTAAAATTACTCGCATTTGTCTGCCTCATTTCTTCAATCTGCTGCCCAAATACTATATGAAAGGGTGTCCCCTACTAGCGGAACCATACGGTTCCTTTGGGAATTTTTCTTTCCCAGTTGCCTTCCACTTCAATACCAAACTAATCCAGCAACTTGTTGTTCAGTTGACCCTTTTTGTTTTTCCATCATGTTATTTTTATTTTTACTTACAATGGTTGTACTGTTAATAATTACTGTGATTGGAGTCAATAAAAGCGATATTGATTGATTGATTGATTGATTGATTGATTATATTGTTAAAACATATTGCTGAAACCGTATTATTAAAGCGTATTGATGAAACTGTATTGTGGAAACTGTAATGGTGGTACTAGTTGTTGAAATTGAATTGTTGAAACTGCATTGTCGAAACTGCATTTTTGAAACTGTATTATCTCAATTGTAGTATTAAACAGTAATAATTTAAATCTGTCCATTGTTGCGGACTCATCGCCTCAGTCACTGCCTGTTGTTGTCTGCCTTTACCTTTCCCACTCATTACTCATCTGAACGAATAACAACTACAATGCAATATAACTGCATTTGATAATTATTGATCACCTTCCAAATTTAAAAGAGTGTGTAAAGACGAACCTACGACTGCGATGGCGCTGAGAAATTATTGTGATTGTAACAATATAGATTTGAACCCGAACAGGGTTCAAATTATAGGCACGCACTAACCACTGGGCAACTGACCTGAATTGAGGCATAGGTCTACAATTAGCTTATTACTATCAGTCAATATGCAGCTGTTCGAATACGCCAAACAAGACACTCTACGATCTGGTTAGTTAATTTATATAGCGCATCTATAGAATACAACCAATTGGACACGATATTGCTATAAGGGACCGCGGTCTTAGCCCACGTAAGTTCAGATAAGTGAAAATTAGTGGCGTTTATTGCAGGTAAGTAAAGGCATGTGCAGGTAATTGGAATTAAATGCAGTTAATCACAGGTAAGTTCAGATATGTGGTGTCAAATACAGGTATGCGCAGGTCAAGTTACGGAGAGTGCAGTAAAATCCGGGTTGAGTCTAGGTGTTGATAATATTAGATCCGGTAAGTGAAGCTTCGGGTATTAAGTCGATCTAAGTGCAGGTAGGTTGGGTTAAACAAAGTTAATAGGTAAAAGTGCGCCGCAGATCACTATGACATTGAAGACGGTATCTGCGAAACAAATTGCGTAATTAAGCCTACTAAATAAAGTCCCACGAGAAACTTGACTCCAAGTCTCGCTTTATTCGACGATGTCTGGCCAGGTTCCGGGGAGGGGAAGCACTGTAAAAGTTCGGATGCGGAGGATAGCAGAGGGGTAACTGTTCTCTATACATTAAACATTTGCCGACCAGTGTTCTCTCTCACGCATTCCTATGCAAAATCGTCACACGCCGAAATGTATCCCAACGCCGCCTATGGCGAGTGATACAACCACCTTCCGCCAAAGAACTATAGGCCCTGGCGTTTCTATAGCGACCAACAACGCCAAATTCGCACCGGATGCGATAAGATTTCACAA
>OY365807.1:3440155-3520155 GCA_959347315.1 Bimastos eiseni | reverse complement strand
ATGTCTACAACAATAAAGATGATATATATATATATATATATATATATATATATATATATATATATATATATATATATATATATATCATAGTTCATTCATTTATATATACACTTTTGTGTGTAGCATATATATATGATATATTATATATATATATATAGTTGTATACGAATATGTCTTTGAGGTATATATTTACATTAATGTGCATTATATAAAGATAAAGGTAATGTATCAAGTATGTGATCTCTCTGGGCGCAATGTAGGCAGGTGAGCTGAGGCGGCCACTTGGGATACGCTCGGAGAGAGAGTAAGTGGGTGGCTGGGCGACGATGGAACACGTCGATTGCTCGCCACCGATTATCATCGGTAACCGCGAACAGCTATATAGACACCCGGCTATACCACTGTCTGCCTGTATGTGTCTGTCGGTGTCTGTCTATCCCGGTATGTCTCTGCCTGCCTGCCTGTCTCTGTCCGTCTGCCTCTGTCCATCTCTGTTTCTATTGTTCTATGGCTTTTCGTCTTTGTCTCTGTTTCTCTTAGTCTGTCTGTCTGTCTGTCTGTCTCTCTCTCTCTTTTACTCTGTCTGTCTGACTGTCTGTCTCTCTCTCTATCACTCTCTTTGTCTTACTCTTTGGCTCGCTCAATTTCTCCAAAGTCTCTTTAGCTCTGGCTCCCTTTCACTGTCTGACTCTCTTCGATTAATCTCTGTTTTGTCACTATCATTGGCACTCTCGGTTTGTCTGTCTGTCTGTCTGAAAAAGATTGAAGAGTCTCATTATGCTAAAAAATATGTCATCGTGTATAGTCTATTTATAACAATAGACATAGCTAAAAAATATGTCATCGTGTATAGTCTATTTATAACAATAGACATGCGTCGAATGATTGAATATGAATACGACGCTCCCAACTAAGGCGACTTTGTGCGATAAATTACAAAACGCACTCGAAGCGCCTTTAAATGCGTTGCAATTATGCTAATATTGTAAACCAATCTTAGCAACTTTGGATCAAACGCCAACTCCGCAACTGCTTCGGTTAATACATTGGCAATTCGAATCCTCGGAAAGGGCGCAACCCAAATCGTCCTTGTTAATGGTCAAGTGTCGTTAAGCCAAACCAACTAACAAGCCAAAACCAACGACCTGGCCTAAACCTGGATTCATAGGAACCGTTACACTAATCATCGTTCTTATTATTCTATGTCGTTAAGCGGAAATCAGTAACTTCTAAAGGTTCTAATCTAGCAGTTATTATAAAAATACTATCTATGCTGACGTGGTCATATCGACGTCAATGGTCTTTGACATGCCGTCAAACTGAGAGACCTTTATACTCAATCCTCCACGCCCGTTCTTGGGTGGCATGGTATGAGGTCGTTCACATATTACATAACGCATAAAATCTCAATTTTTGGTCCGCCCCTACCCCTACCCCTAATAACGTTATATAGCGGCAGCTGTAACCCCCACCCCTATATTATATAACATATGCTACCTACCCCCTACCCCACCCCAGAAACAACAACAAAGCCTGCTAATACAGCACGATAATACATGGTAGTGACGTAAATTTTATCTATAACAAATTTTTTTCCCTTCTGTTTTGCTCGTGCAATGAGGATTACAGTAGCACACAGAATCCATTGGTTTAATATTGCACAAAAATCAGGTATTTATCGATGGTTCGTGGTACAACTCTACCTATTTAATAGCGAATGATACAGATTGTAGGCGTATACTACAACTACATTTGGGTATTTAAGCAAACATATAAACTATTTACACATACTATAGAAAATGAAATCAAACATCTTGATAATTATTTCAAGTGAATTCATTTAATTTAAACTAGAATCAAAACAAAGCATATAGAATTTAATTAAGGAGCGTTTAAAGGCATGCAAAGGAAATTGCTAAAATTGTAAACAGGAAATTGTTAAAAGTGGTTTTATAAATAATAAGTAATAACGTTAAATCAATTCACCAGGTGGCATCTGATGGTGCTAGTTTTGGTTCACAACGTATTGTGAACTTCGATTAAACTATGAAGGTCCGTGGTACATGGAATTTCCAATTGGCAGGCAAACAGGCAAATAGCATAAGCTGAAAAAGTTGGTTATATAAATAATCCTCCAACCTACCCCCACCATACACAATATAACGCTAACAAAACAGGAACCCACCCACCTACCCCTTGAACGTTATATAATATGTGAACGGTCCCTATGCAGTTGGTCTATCATTAGCAAAGTTGCATTGAAAAGAATATCGCTGATAATATCTTTTTTATGAAACGGCGTCTTAAATAGAAAATGCCTTTTTCCGGTATTGCATGAAGTTTTTAATTAATAAGTTATAAGATCCAGGTCAATGGCTTTGGCGTCCATAAGTTGTCAATGGAGTCAATATAACGGTTAGGCCTACAACTAAAAACTCTAACAAAGTATTGCTATAAAGGCCAAGGTAGTAGTAAATCAGTTTAAATTCGATGATTTTTATTTTGGTATAGCCTAACAGAAGAAACGAGTAGTTCAAGTCTACGGGAAAATACTATATGTTTTGCTGTCGTAAGCAAACTAATAATCCAGTCATTTAGACACCTTTGAAAAGAATTGCTTCTATATTATAAATACAAGAATAAAAATAACATTTTTGTTCAAGCTTAAAGCTCCAATGCAGTGGCATTCAGAGGTTACTTTATTCCGCACAATGGGGGCGAGAATCTTTAACGTAGGCATAATAGTTTAGTGGAGCCCGACGGATCTATTTCTGTCTCGAACCATATAGTAATAATAAAATAATAATAATAATAATAATATATTTAATCTATATATAGGCCTATATGACAAATATCAATAGAGCTGTATATACCTTTCACAGATGAAAAGTCAAGGATGAATAATTTAAGTGAAGATGCAGTTCACTTTTATTATCAGTCTGTATGATATGATTAAGAAATGTCATTAACATTCACTTTAAAAATAGAATAATGTTCGATTGAATAACAATCTCATGTCAAAATTACATGACTTATAAACATGTAAATATTCTGTAGGCCTATTTGAGCTTTAATAATTAGATCGAGGTAGAATAAATGGAGGCCTACATACCACTTGTCATGTATCATTGACGTTATTCACTGTATTGCAATTATTCACGTTGTTAAAAAATGAACAGTTAGTACTAATGACAGTGAAAGCCTTGACAGTTTGAAAGCTGTCTTTCGGGTGCTAGGAATTAATTCTCACTGTAGACCTATGTGATTTAGGCTATAATATTATGGTCGTAAACGTTAAACCCTGGAGTAAACATAATATTCTACTCGCTCGTTAGACTTATCTGGTTACTTCAAAAATAAATAATTAGCTAGCTAAGTCTATTGAGACTTTTCGATCTACTTCTGTTTAACACACTCTCGTGTCGAGTAGCGACGAAGACGTTGACACGGACCACAACCGCCTCGTGAAGTCGAATGCTAGACCACTCGGAACTGATTAATTTCTCATGTCGGGGCAAACTAAGTTCCAAATGAATGTTAACACCCAGGTCACGAACCGTGCTAAAAAAAAGTAATCTCAGTAATGATCTGGACAAGCTGGGGCAGACCAATACCTTAAAGTTGCCGACGGTCACCCAGTCAAATGAAATGCTGAAGAGAAGACGGTTAGAGGTTCTACAAGAATGGAGAGCATTCACAGTCAAGTAGCCTACATCTGGCTCACAGCATTTTTATGGCACTGAGAATGCTCACACCAATTCATGTCGACGTCAACGGTCTTTGCTGCTCTACGACGTCGTTAAATTCGGGATCCATCCGTTTTTTTAGATACTCTACAACTTCACCGCTGCTCGTACTACTGCAGCGCCAGTCCCAAGACTCATGGAACGAGAAGGGAGACGGCTATCATCTTTGTCGTTGCACAATGTCGTTAAACAACAATTAACAAAAAGTAGAAGCCTGCGTTTGGCATAGACAGACCTACATATAGGCCTCAGTGTGCGTTGAATACACTTTCTAACTGTCGGAAATACCGTCGCTGTCATGAGATGACGTTAAACCTTGGAATAATATTCATTCATTCATCCATTCATTACTACTACTCAGGAGCGCTCCCGACCCCAGCACGGCTAAAAAGAACAGTTTTAAGGAGAGAATAAAAGGCGTCTGAGTGGAGGTCTCAATCTTTTTTAAAAGATGGGCAAGTGGCAGTATTTTCAAGCAAATGGCAGGCCAGGGTGCCGAAAGTAGCCTAGCATAGCAAAATAGGGCATACGAATTTGGGAGGGCTCGGTGAACCTGTACCAAACAAATTTTTTAAACTAATTATTCTGGTTATGGCGCGTGTTTAGCATAGAAACAAGAAAATTAGACTCTTAGGATCTTTATTTTGGTCTAATTAACAATCACGCTTTAATTTGCATAAATCAAACTTTTATTTTCAAAGCAAGTGCTGTAATATGCCAAGCAAATTTTTGTCGACGGCAACGGCCTCTGTTGTCATAAGCTGTCGTTAAACCCTGGCTCCAAGAAGCGGGGCCACAAACTTCATAAATTTTCAGGTTCTTTTAAACCAAAGTCGATATACAAATTAAAGCGACCCCCTTCGGCAAATACCAAAAATAAGGAGCAAAAATTCATCGATTTTTTTAAATCCAATCGCCACACGATTATTGACAAATTTGTAAGGCACTCCTTCGAGCGACGGTCCCAAAATCTTTTCATTATTCTCGCTTCCATTAAAGCCGCAATTTTATCATCAATCCAGCGTCTAGTTAAAAACAATTCATTCATCATTTCGGCTTCCACTTAGGCAGAAACATCTGCGCATGATTCCCGCTTCTATTAAAGCCGCAATATTATCATTAATCCAGCTTAGGCCTAAACATAATGTTTTTCATCAATCCAGCTCCTAGTTAAATAACATATCTATTCATCATTCCACACATGAAACATGAGAGTTTGACTTTAAGCGTATATGACACACATGTTCGTCTAGAATTGCGTGATTTTTATTAATTTCTAGGCCTACCGCCGCTCAAAGGAGTGCCATGTGTAATTCATGAACGACCCCAGTTAAAAAGTACGTCATGGTGATGTCTTTAAAATAATTAAAATGCAATACGTATGAGACGTCATTTGATCAACAGCCAGAGTCTTTGAACACACATTGTAGGATTATATTAATCATACGAAAAAATAGACTAAATGAAATTTACAATAGGCTAGATTAGTAACATTTATTAATAATAATAATCTTTTCAAGATTTATTACATTTAAATTTAGATGCAAATGACGTCATATTGACGTTGCTTTTTGATGGCAGGAACCTTAATATTATTGTAAATATTATTCCGTAGCAAATTACATGTATTATTATGTCATCGTTAAAACGGCTTTGAATTAGGCCTATAATATGCCTAATCGATGAATATTTACTAGTTATTTTCGTATTTCACTATGGAGTCCAATTTTCTAAAGGTAAAACTGTAAAATTCCGCCACTGTTCGTATTCTGACAGTGTCAGTCCCAAACCTGGAAAAAGAAGGAGGGCAACACCGATGATCGTAGTCATCACACAGCGTCTTTAAACGGACACTACTAGGACCCTACTGCTCATGAATATCAATGAAGTGATTAGGCCTAAGCCATCAGAACAATGATAACTTTTAAAATTAATTTCTGCCGGTGTCACAAGATGTCACTAAACTGCGCATCAAATCGAATAAACTCTAATTGCCTGCACTCTGGTCGCGCCAGTCTCAAGCATAAAAAAAGGAGGAGAGCGACGCTGATCGTATTTGCTATGACACAGCGTCTAGAATCAGGAACTCCAAAATCAATTCGAGTGTTGCCAGTCTCAAGCCTGGACAATGAAGGAGAGTGACGCTAAGTATCATTGTCATGGCGTTGGCGTTGAAGAGCACCTAACAAAATTTGAGTGTTCTTGATTAACCTGAGTCAAATGATTCGCAAGTGTGAACTGCCTGAAAGAAGGATTTTCAAAAGCTAATGTCGTGATTGACTATAATCGCTCGTGTACATAAAGCTAGTCTATGAAAAGAACAGGAAGAAGAACAGAACGACTGAGAGACAGATACAGAAGGATAGTGATTGAAAGCGAGACAGACGGACGGACGGACAGACAGACAGACATGGGCGACAGTATGGATAGTTAGAGCTACAGAGAAACAGATAGACAGGAGGACGGATGGTTGAATTGATGGAGGAATAGGCAATATAGACCCAAGCATATAGACAGGAACGAAGACTGACAAACAGACAGACAGACAGACGCAGAGTGAGAGTTGGAGAGACTAAGTAACCAGTTCCCTCTTGGCGATTCTTAAACGTTAGCAAGTGCACATCAAAGATTTACTATCGTTTCCAAATTTAAGACACGCAGTTCAGGGACCTCGTCCGGGTTCTGGCATCTTCTGAGGTAGGCCTACCACACACACGCACGCACGCGCACACACACATATATACACACACACAAACACACACAAACACACACACACACACGCTATTGATCAATAACCAGTCTATGTCCTTGCCTATTTCGATAAACCACTCAGTTATACATAAGATGCATATACAGCTAGATATACATACATAAGTGTATGTATTGCATACATTTGTATACAATACATATTTATTATCTCTTAGTTTGATTTCGGGTCATATTGCATTAGTAAATGCATTTAGGTATACATTGATCGAGTAACTGACCATAAACAAACATTAAGCTATTAAGTCTAATTAACAGTAAAGCCTCGTTAACACTCGCAAATTAAAATTCTAACATCTAATGGTATTTAAATTACTAATAATTGGCTGATTGCTGAAAAGTTCATTGATTCTTTTACTACGATCAGGTGGTCAAAATTCCTGTTTCTACTGACCCATTTGCTTCATCTAGACCCTCTTACTTATACCCCTTCCACTTGTGCAGTATATATTATGATCGTGGAAGAAATACTTGTTCTAACTTTTAAGTCATTCGCTAAAATCTACCCACAGCTCCAACGATATTAGCACCACTGTTGTGAAATCTGTAATTTCTTTAACTTCCAACCCACAATCTGCTATCATAAACTGTTCTTTGGAGACATGAATTGTCCTTAACCTTTTCAAGCCGAAGTAATTCCAACATATAAACAGAATAAGCAAGAGGGTGTGAACCCACACAGGCCTAGTTATATCACATCCCATGATAGAAGCTATGTTTAAAAGGTCATGTGTGTATACACATCTTTACGACTACATTGATAAAAAGGCTTGCTCTGCCAGCCTCAACAAGGCTTTCAATCGGGTCATTCCTCCATAACGCCGTTACTTCATATTTAAGACAATATAACGGTTGAAATTGATTGAAATGAATATTCCATAGGCATCTTTGTTGACATTGCGAAGGACATCGATACTGTCAATTATGAATTATAACTGCTTCTTAAACTATGTGCCCGAAGAATGGCATTAAAGTGACTCAAAGCTTCCTTAGCAATACATGTAGATACCGACAGCGACAGGTGAAGTGCAATGGAGTCATATCTTCATTAAGTCCTGTACCATATGGAGTTCCCCAGGGGTCAATTTTTGGATCACTACATTTTTTACTATTTATAAACGACCTGCCAAATGCCTCATCGATCCTTCACTTTCTCTAAATTGCTGACATTTTTGCATGTCACGAATCAAATGATAAATTATTCCCATTGTCAACCAGGAATTTGAGTCAGCAAATTGTCCTTAAATACTGCAAAATTAACAAAACCTAGCAATATATTATTTCCTTCGCATCGAAAACAACTAAAGCAAACCCAGAGAATTCTTACAATTAATAATGTACCTGTGCCAAAAGTAATATCAGCTAAATTCTTGAATATATAATTATGTATCGATCATCACCTTACACAGAAAGATCACATTCAAAACATCAAAACATCTCAATAAAAACTGCAAAAAATCTAGAAACTTTGCTACGAATTTCGTAGTAGGCCTAATTATCAACTAATATAAGCCTACACGCAAACTTATATTACACGATGATTGGACCCGTATTTGAATAATTGCAACATCATCTGGGCTTCAAACTATCCGACAAGTTTGAAGATATTAAATACCCTCCAAAAAGGAACCATCCGCAAAATCGACGTTTCTTGAAAATCAAGTAGTGAGAAAGTATATTATAATTATCATTTTGTATCAAGGTGCAAACATGACCTGACTACATATAAACATAATTATATATATATAATTATATGTATGTAATTATATATATCATCATATTTATATATATTATATGCCACAAAGTTCTTAACGAAGAGGAACTTGGATCTTGGCAACTGCATGTATTTGAGTACTTGAGTACGTGATTGTTGGACGGTGCTCATTCTCGCACGTGCATCATTTTGAGGCGCCACTCGCTCGCTGTGGTCCGTCCTACTTTCCAGAAATGACCTCGCTAGCTGCTGACAGCCAGCGGCTAGGATGTAAGAGACATTAGGGCAGGAAGCCAGAGATAGATAGAGGCATCCTAGCAGACAGAAGGAGAGGCATAGGGATCGAGCAGAGTGAGGCAAAAAAGAAAGAAATAAAGTGTGTGAGAGAGAGAGAAAGAGACAGACAGAGACAGAAAGAGAGACAGAGAGAAACACATGGACAGAAAGTGAGACAGACAGAAAGAGAGAAAGGCAGAGATAAAGAGAAGGTGAGAAAGTCTGAAGGCGATATAGACGGAGATTAGTCGTACAAGGGACAGACGTTTCCTGTGAAATCCGGTTCCGTTTTGTACGGCGCCTGGGAACAAGAAGAGGAACAAGAAGAAGAGGAAGAAGCAGAAGAAGAAGATGATGAAGAAACGGAAGTAGTAGAAACCGGAAGACAGGAAGTGACGATCGCTCAGTCAATCGTCGTAAAATTCATCGCGGAGCCAGACACGACACGCCACTACTCCTAAACCCTTTAAGCAACTCGTGTCTGTCAACAGCAAACACTAATCTGCTCATTAAGTCACTGATGGCGGGAAGCCCAACTGTGGCCTTCGGGCAGACAGTCGCGTGGCCTTCGACTCCAGCTAGACGGAGCTGTCTAGTCACGAAGACCAGTTACCTTGGGCTATACTAGAAGAGTTTGGCCACAACAGTGACTGATCCCACCAGCCATTGCCACTGCGAATGTACCTTTCTGACAACTTTTCCGTATCGCTATCACCATTTAGATGTCCGTCT
Organism: Bimastos eiseni; assembly: GCA_959347315.1. NCBI lineage: Eukaryota > Metazoa > Annelida > Clitellata > Crassiclitellata > Lumbricidae > Bimastos > Bimastos eiseni. The sequence continues at coordinate 3,510,921 of OY365807.1, read as the reverse complement.
GTCTGACCATTTCCTTGTCTGTCTGTCTGTCCCTCTCTTCTTCTTCTTTTTCTTCTTCTTCTGTCTGTCTGTCTATATGTCTCTCTCTCTCTGTCTCTCTCTGTCTCTGTCTCTCTCTCCTCTCTCTCTCTCTGTTTTGTCCGTCTTCCTCTGCCTGCCTGTCTGTCTGCTGCCAACCAGTTCCAGGAACCTAGACCTAGTTGTGTGCGGTCGTTGATTAGTAAATAAGTAAGGCATTGCCCTTGCGTCTCCTGCCGGAAAATCATTCCAGATGCTACGCCTAATTCGTCGGCGACGCTTTGCCTGGGAGTCTGAGCAGACGATCAGCCAAAGCCGACGATAGACGGAGCCGCTTGCATGTCGACCGGCGCTTTAGAAGTCCGACGCTCGCTCGGAGTATTTTACACCACTTAGGGGATGCTTTTATTTGAATGAATGGCGCTATATAAGTTGCGTGGATACACATATGCATTACGTACGTGCACAGACACACATAATATGCTTACACGCAAACATAGATAGAGACTCACAAATACACATATGCAGATATGCAAATATAGATACGTACATAACCATAACCATTGCTTTAACCATAACCCTGCGTTGTTATTTATCCCATGAGTAGAACAATTTATCGCAAAACCTATACTATAAGATGAATACAAGTTGGAAGAGGACAAAATGGATGCAGAAAAACAACATATGCTTGAGGGGGACCATAAGCCCGGCTAGCAAGGTCAACCTTTCAATATATTCAGAGCAGAGGTTGTATGCGTATATGTACGAATACAAACGTAGATATGCACCCATACAAACACATGTACATGTACACATATGGAAATACAGGTGCATATATGTAAGATTGTATATACAGTTATACATACACGCATAATTTGCATATGCACACAGACATACATACAAGTCATACACCAACACGTGTATTTTATTCACCAATACGTGTATTTTATTCACCAATACGTGTATTTTATTCACCAATACGTGTATTTTATTCACCAATACGTGTATTTTATTCACCAATACGTGTATTTTATTCACCATTCACCAATACGTGTATTTTATTCACCATTCACCAATACGTGTATTTTATTCACCAATACGTGTATTTTATTCACCAATACGTGTATTTTATTCACCAATACGTGTATTTTATTCACGCATGTATGAACGAAGTGGTCGGTTTGCTTTGACCTCTGAACCTATGTGCTTCAATGCACTGGGTGGATAGGGTCCCCGTACAGGGTCCCCATGAATGGTCCCCGTGCAGGGTCCCCGCGCATGGTCTCCGTGCATGGTCCCCGTACAGGGTTCCCCATGCATGGTCTCCGTGCATGGTCCCCCGTGCATGGTCAGCGTGCAGGGTCCCCGTGTATGTGCCTTGTTAGCCCGAGATTTAGTTCTCTTGCATATGATGAGTTAGCATTAGAGGATGCTGACCAGAAATACACCGTCTGCAGGCCAGAAATGACCTGGATTACAGCGTGGGAATTTGAATTGGACTTAAGTGCGAAGGCATTCCCTAAAATGTCTAGGATTGGTTTGGAGTGTGTTGGATGGAATAAGGGTTTATTGGGTTTTATTGGAGTGTGCCAGATATGATTTGAGTGAGCTGCTTTGGATTGTAATTAATTATTATTGGATTAGTATGCCGTCTAGACATATTACACCAGACCGCACACCAGATCTATTCAGCCTTGATCAGAACTGGTAGAACAGTCTTGATTGTTTATTCCAGAGCATCTAAGAAAATACAAGTCCAGCACCAGCCAGAACAGACCAGAACAGAACTCTACAAGACCACAATCGCCAGGAAGTCCAAGAACAGGGCGGACTAGAATATAACTGACAAAGGATAATTTATATACCGCCGCCAAACGATCACTTATATAGCGTCAGATGACAATTCATATAGCGCTGACATGACAACTTATATAGCGCTGACAAGAGATAATTTATATACCGCTGCCAAACGATAGTTTATATAGCAACAGATGAAAATTCATATAGCGCTGACATACGATAATTTATATAACGCTAGCCACAACAGACGGGGTACTAAGATGAGGACGATAAGCCCAAGGAATCGAACCTAAGAACCGAAGAAAAAAGTCGTCATTCATTACCATCATCATCAGCAGCAGCAGTAGCATTATTATTATTATTATTATTATTATTATTATCATCATCATCATCATCATCATCATCATCGTCGCCGTCGTCGTCGTCATTGTCATCGTCAGTAATCCCAATCTAGTACAATTATAACGATTTTTGTGCGTCTCCAAAATACGAAGATTGGCTTCTGGAGTGACTTCTGGTCCATATAGTACTGGTCAGAAGTCGTCACTGAGAAGTGGGCTAACGTTGATTGGAGTATATATATATCAACGCATGAGGAGCCTCGTGGGTTCACTGTGACGCAATAAACGCATCGAGTGGAGGCGGTTGTTCACAGGATATGGACCAAGGTCATCGAACAGAACCTGTGTGTCCGCTTACAAGTGTGCTTGGGGCCTTGTACGTGTAGGTATGCATGTTTGTGTGTGTATGTGTGTATACATGTTGGTACGCGTGGATGTGCGCGCCCGTGTCAACAAAGTTCTTTGAAAATGAATTCAGATTGCGCATGCATGCAAACTGGGAGAGAGAGAGAGAGAGAGAGAGAGAGACAGACAGACAGACAGACAGACAGACAGAGACAGAGAGAGAGAGAGAAGGAGGGAAAGAGAGACGCACAGACAGACAGGCAGGCATGCAGACAGACGAACAGACAGACGGACAGTCAGCCAGTCAGTCAGAGAAAGACAGACAATGACTCAGACATATCGGAGAACATCAGATTGATTAGAAATAATGTACTATTTAGAATAATTCGATTGCGTAGAAATGACATCGAGCGTCGCTTTCTCATCAATGGTCGCAGTTGATCCATGACCCAAAACAATTCGACAAACTAACTGAATATCATCTCACTCTAACGAAGTGAGGCCAGGCTCACACGCATATATCCGAGGAGGGGAACAACGTATTATAGGGCACTCCTTTACACTTAGTAATTATCCTAATCAGCGTCATCAACAATAATAACATCACATTAGTAAAATAATAATAATAATAATGATAATAATAAAATTAATAATAATAATAATAATAATAATAAATAATCATATTAATCGTCGTCGTCATCATCATCATTATCTTCACCGTCATCGTCGTCGTCATCATCATCATCATCATCATATAGTCCCATACATGTACTGTAGTTGGCATCATCATCATGAAAGTCACCTTCATGATCATTATCATTATAGTCTCATACATGTGCTGTAGTTATCATAGTCGTCGTCATCATCATCACCATCATCATCACAATAATCTCATAATCGTCATCGTCATCATCGTCATAATCTGTCCATCTGTTGGTCCCTCCTACGCGTGCGAGCAGAGACCGATCATTTCCAATTACATGGAGCATCTCTTGACCAGAGGCGAACTGGACATTCATCGAAGTGGACATGACAATAGCCAGCTGATGTCGTCGTCGTCGTCGTCTACGCAATCGACCCCAGATTGGTCTCGAAATATTGAGGAGGCATAACATCGGTCGGTTTGAACACTAGACATTCTGTCAACATGCAGTTACTCAGAGGTGCCTCCTATAGCACAACGGAAACATTCAACTTGACCCCAATCTGACCTTTCGATACCGAACCGAACAATATAGAAGCATTTCCTCTCTGTATGTCGGTGTATGAGGCCAAATGAACGTCATATTTAAAACATTAATAAAAGATATATACATCCACAAATTATATAAATGTATATATATATATATATATATATAAGATGCACACATGTGTCACCTGTGTCTCTCATCACAATTTCCCATAATGATGACATACGTAGGCCTATTTATACGTGTGACAGTATTCAATTTAATATTATGCAAACTGTGCAGTTAAAGAATACAATGATGCACATTACTATCGCTATCCTTTTAAAGACAGCAATAATAATTACGCACAGCCAGGCACAACCATTATCTTTTATTTATAAATATATATAATATTATACATTATATTATTTATATCACGATACGGCGACTATTTTGTAGGTTTAACACACACACACACACACACACACACACACACACACATATATATATATATATAAACATATGTGTGCGAGTGTGTGTGTATGTATACACACACACTCGCACACATATGTTTATATATATGAATTATGAGGGGAAAACCTTCATAATAAGTTGCATTCAAAAGGAATAAAAAATGAAATCCTTGATTAGATTGAAAAACAGCCACTTTAACTATTTGTTCCGGTCGAAGGCTACTATACTCTTAAAGCAATTTCACAGACTTTTTATAAATAACAGTTACAGGGATCACATCTTCCACTCACGCTGTATCTTGTTATAATTGCTTGTGCTTACTTTCAATTTAACGACAATATGTGATAATATATACCTCATTAGCGTCGCTCAACTCTGTTATCCAGGCTTGGAACTGGCAGTGTCAGAGTGCAAAGGGTGGCGGAGTAACTTTGTATTTAATTGCACTTGTATGATGAATAACTACTCTGTTGGTCAGCGACATCTCGTGTTACTTGATTGGCAAAGGTATGCCATTACCACCTGTGCGATTACCTGTTGGCCCTTTCGCAGGTAGAATAAACCAATTTCATGTTCGTTATTGTCTCGAGCTGAGCGTAAATACCGTGACCTCTGACTTGATTAGTGGGAGTTCTGGAGAGGGCGGTGGTCACGTGGTTGGGTGACGTGGCTGGGTTAGTCGACCGTGAGATCGTGGTTCAAATCTTTCACAGGACAGAACTTTGTTCGGAAACCCCGCCATGGTTCGCACCCTGACACTGACAGTGCCAGTCCCCAGCCTAGATAAAGAAGGAGGGCGACACCACTGACAGTTATTATCACACACTATCGTTAAACTGAAGCTACAACCCCTAGAAGCAATGGACTAGGCTACGCCTTACCTATTATTCTCCTTATAATTATAACTATGGCGAATACCATCTTAAAGGTGTTTAAAATGTCACTGTGTTACATATCAATTGAATCTAAGCCAGCGGTTCTCAACCTGTGGGTCACGATATGCGATGGGTCGGCTGGAACCTTCAGGAATTTGTAAATGAAACAGTTGTCAGCGTAGTTTCTCATATTTAGCCTAATATTTATGTAATCATGAATATTACGCTGGCTGCTACAGCTTGACGATTTAAACTAATCTTTACTTAAGTCTTGTGCTATCATTTATTATTTTAATAAAGTTATCAACAGCAAATTATACATGTTTTCGTTAATAATAATGGTTGATGCTCTTTTGCATGAGGCGAATGGATTATCAAATGGTAGCATGTGAAATGCATGGTAGTAAAACGCGGTGAAGGAAGAAACCTAATCAATGTTGAAGCTGGGGATCGCCACAAGTTTGGAAATATTTTCAGAGGGTCGCAGGACTAAAAAGGTTCAGAACCGCTGTTCTAAGCTTAACTCCTCCACTGTTCGCACTCTGATAGTGCCAGTCGCACACCTGTATAATGAAGGAGGGCGACTTTAATAAAATTTTGTCATCACACAGTGTCCTTAAGCTGAGACTACTGCAGCTACTAGGGGCATAGAACTCCGCCACTTGTGCACTCTGACAGTGCCAGTCCCAAGACTAGATAAAGAAGGAGGGCGACGCTAAAGAGCATTTGCTATCGCAGTGTCGTTTAAGTGAAACTACTATTATTCTGTTCGAGATTTCTGCTCTGTCTGGAAAACCCAGGTACAATAAGTACACTGTCGGTGGGAAGACGACACGACACGGGAGAGGACTCACCACCACGCGCGACCTTTTATTTATCGCTTTCTGCGAGCTTCCTAAAACGCACCCTTCGAGATTATCTACTCAGGAGCACTTATCGACACCCAACCCCGGATACAGAGGTCCTTAGGTTGGAGTAGGACGTGGCTCAGGGCACTAGGCGTATAGTGCCATAGGGACATCATTGCAGACTGGGTTCTGGCGCCTTGCTTATTAAATTTGGTCACGCACGTTACTGCCTAAATCACGCGCATACGCATTCACCATTTTAAAATCAGGCGCAACAGTGGAATCATCTGTGCTTGTTAATCTATCTGTTGCATTTATAACCTGCTTCCGCTATATAAGTCAGAGACTTGTCACTTGGTGTCAACTCTTTGACCATCATTTTGGATTCTGCATTGTGACAATCGTTCCGGATGATTAGTTAAAGAATAGTCCGCGAGAGTCGCTTTCCATGCAGGAATTCAACACCAAATCAACGAGCAGTAAACAGTTATAACGATTAGTTTAGAGAACGATGCGTATCAAGCCTATCAACTTTCTCGTGGGTAATTTTTCGAGATAATGTTTGAATCGTGACGTCATTTTAGAATGGGATCAAATACTGTATAGTCTGATTAGTGAATATCAAAGCTTTCCAAGTTCATGGCATAGTGTTAGGTGCAGAGACTTTTATTTATTAAAAGGAGCTATGCAAACACTTGCATCATATCCACTCATCTGCTTACATACATACTTACTTGCTTACTTCACACGAGTCTACTTTTATACCTACTCATCTTCTCACCTACTCATCTTCCTACCTATCTACCTATATGTTTTGCTTGATGCCAAAATTGGTATAGGCCTCCCTACCTATCTGTATGATACTATCAGCCTACCTATTTAGCACTCAGAATACGTGAACTTGCACTCACACACACACGCACACGCACACACACACGCACACACAGACACACACACACACGTGTACGCCTAACTACGTACCTATAATTATGTATCTCCCTAATTAAAGTTGGTTGGTATTCCAACCATTGTCCAAATTTTGGTTCATGCGTTTTCATCGATCCCTGTTCTTTTGCTTCGAAGTCCCCCCTCCATAACTGCAGCGACAGAAACCGCCCCTCCCATCTCTTAGCATGCCTCGTCACCGAAGCGTCCCGCCCTATACCCTTAGTCGTGATATACACAGATGGTACCCACTTGAGTACGTCTGCCGCCGGGCAAGAGCACAAAAATGGCGACCGTTGGCGACAATTTACGGCTTTCACACAGTCCTTTGTTTAGACTTCAGCGGTCCTTGCGCTAATGGGTGCGCATTAGCTGTCGGCTCATGCAGCGGCGATTATGAACCGCCGGCCGACTTCGTTTTCTCGGCCACGGTTTCCTCCTGTGTTCTCACGCACGGTGTGAGGGTCATGACCGGGGAAAGATTACGTGGCATATTAGAGTGGAGAAGAAGTGAGACATGAGAAGAGGGGAACGGTGAAACTGAAGGAGGAGAGCTGAGCAGAGAAGCAGAGAGCAGAGGAGTGGAGAGTAGAATAGAGAAGGGCGGAAGAAGCGATGAAACGATAAGAGAATGAGCGTAGAACAAGCGAGAATGCACAAAAGCACAAGAACAGAGAGAAGCAGGTCAAGAGTGAGACATACAGACAGAAGCAGCTACAGAGACAGCGGAGAGGAGAGGAGACGAGAGAAAAAACGGAGAGGAGTGGAGAGGAGAGTCACCTTTGACTCATTGAACGCGAACCTGAACGCTCCACAGGTGAACGCAATTCCAATCAGAGGCCCACGAACCTAACATTACCATAATTACCCATTACTCATACCTCGCTCTCGGAAGCCCTCTGAGGCGACCAGAACCAACGCCAGGGTCACTCACCCCTCGCACGCATTCAGAGGGCGTGTGCCTCGGGGTAGCTCGATCCCGTTGCGCCCTGCGGGGCAAAATGAACTCGACACGGCCCGCAGAAGATCGCCCACCGAGCTTTAAATTTCTAATGATATCCGTCGCACGTCATGGCCCCTTTTAATGAAATCATACGGACAATTTGACTCACTTAGGAAAGGCTCTGTGCAAATCGTTCGGCCGGTAACATCGGCCGGTATTGTCGGCCGTTCTTACCGGCCGGTGTTGTCGGCCGATTATATCGGCAGGTGGAGAGTAAGAGGGAAAAGGGTGGAAGATGGATAGCCGCAGGGACAAGCAGGAGGACGACAGAGAGGACAAGGACAGCCAGGATGAAATTATGAGGAAACGCCAGAGTATGGAAGGGGAATAAGGATGAGGAGGAGGAAGTCACGAATGGAGCCAGAAGGAGAAGTAGGCAGAGAAGCCTGGCGCATACAAGAAAGAGAGGAGGAGGAGGAGGAGGAGGAGCAAGAATAGAAGAAGGTAAGGAAGTGGGTGACCGCTATTACAGGTGGAAGGACAAGAGTAGGGGGCAGTAGGGGCGGAGAAGGGCCACGGATGGACCAGAGAGGAGGATGGACCGAAGAGGAGGGTGGGCCAAGATGGAGGATCGTGGGATGCGGGAGCTGAGAAGCAAAAGTATGGCAGTCTGGGCTCTACTCATCATGAGACTGCGAAATGGTAGCATAAGCAAAGTGACTCGTCTTATCTGGGTCCGTCTCTGATTGGATAAATATTGACGTTACGCCCGATACCAACCACCCCTCTGCTACCCCAACCACACCCTCCCCTCGATAAAACTCTCTTCCAGCGGGTTACAAGGCGAAGTTTAATTGTAGGGTGAGGCATGGTATGTTTAACGACGCTGTGTCACAGGGGTGATGACTAACGTCGCCCTCCTCGTTGAACCAAGCTTCGGACTGGCACTTATAGATTGCGATGTTCTTGACGAAGACAGAAACTTTAGGCTAGGAAGAGCATGACATGGGTAGGGAGCGAGGGAGTCCAGAGGTCGGCAGGAGTATAGTAGGGCCTATATTGGGTGTAAAGTATACTTTAATTCTCTCCTTGGCTTTCATTGTTCAATAGTTGTGTATTAATGTTGCCACGCATTTATTTAGCGCCGCTATATTTTTATATTGAACATGTATCATTCGATTCTAATCGAGGGATTTACTCGAACTAACAACTGATATTACAATAATCGTATCATATCGTTTTTCTTTAGATCTATATATACCATATACAGAAAAACAACATATATATATATAGGCCCTATATTCAAAGTAATTATCAATTTTATTATAAAAAAGAAATATGGTGAGATTAAAATTCCAGGTAACAGCTTGATTTCCGAAATTAAACACTCCAGCGGTTTTTATTAACTTTCAAGGTCAACGTAGCAAAGTACCACTGTACCAACTTATATGGAATGCTCAATACATCAATCTGCAATAGACATATTGAGTATAAGAAAGATAGAAGGAAAGCAAGAAGAAAGGAAAGTAGAATGGTTGGAAGGAATGAAGTAATGAAGAATGATGGAAAACGAATTGAGGGAAATTGAAGGAAAGACAAAAATATGGGAAAGATGGACTAAACGAAATAAGGATGAGAGCAGATTGAAGGGAATAAAAGGAAATTATTGGTAGAAGCAGGAACGAAGGAGAGATAAGAAAAAAGTGAAGATAACGAGATCGAAAATGAATCAATAATTCTCCGACGAACGATAGAACAAACGTAAGAACAGCAAGAACCGAAACGAGAGAACGTAGAGTCAAAAAGAACTTGTTGAGCCAAAGCAGTTGAAAGCACATACCTGGAACAGAAGAAGCGACTAGACGAACAAAATCAATAAAATTCAACACGAAAGCAAAAAAGCAAAATCGAAATGAAATGTTGAAAGTAAGTACTTACCTCGGAACTCCGTCACGAGTAAGTAGATGGGAAGTAAGAAGTTGGCGACGCGTCGCATCATTGGCTTCATTTCGGATGGCTGAGGCAAACGAAGAACCGATAACAAGATCGCCTCGGAGACTCAGAAACAAGAACGGACGAACATCGCCGACGGAAGTCGATTTTCAACTGAACGAAGTCAGAGGCCGAAATATAACGTAGGATTCGGCTGGTTATTGCCCCGCATACAGTCCAGGCCCGAGGGAGAGAGAAGCCGGGCAGAGAAGAGGAGAGAAGACAGACACACAGACACACACACACACACCGAGAGAAATAGACAGAATGACACACACGCACACACAGACACAGACAGACAGAGGTAGAGATATAAGGACAGACACAGTAGGATGACAGGGACGAAGGAAGCTCTTGCAAACACAGGCAGGGGAACGCATACACAGACAGGTAGAGAGAGACAGGCAGCGAGCAAAGTCTCGGCAAAAGAAACAGAGACACAGACAGAGATACACGCAGACAAACAGACAGACAGAGACAAAAACAGAGTGAGAAAGCGCTGGACCACTTAACGGAATTCACTCCGTTTCCTCTGCCGTCTCATAATTCGTTCCAGACATAATCGTCACTTTCTCGACAGTTCGTCTGCCAACGACGAACGGCGGGAAATCGCCGGATATGACGTCGCTTACGTCAAAGTGCCGCCGTGGACAACGTCACCACCAGCGAGACAGACACACAGACCGACGAGGAGACGCACAGGCAGACACGGACACGGACAGTAAGACGGAACGAGACTTCTTCCGGAAGCGGAACAGTTCTGAATATGGCAACAACTTGATGGCTTATAATTTGACGCTCGTTAAAGCGGGCTTTGAAAATCTCCGGCGCAAGCTGTCCGTCGCTCACTTTTGCTGGCGCTTTAAGCGAGCCTTCGTCTCGATAACCGCTCACCTCGGCTCCCGCTGTAACCGACGGCTAGCCAGGCCCCCTCTCAGTCATGGCAGGGCAGTTCGCACGGGTTGCCCGCCATTCATCGTCCGCGGCTCTCGTAGGGGAAACCTCTCTAGCGATGCTCGCTTCGTCGCGGCTCGCTGCTGGTAGGATATGCTGATCGGGGACTCCTCGCGGACTCTTTCTGGACTTCTGTACTGATGAGTTTGCCAACAGATTGGGGTGTGCGGATATTCGTTGCGCAGTGAAGTTGCGCGTGGTTTCCTGTCCATTGCGCAGCAGCTTCTTTTTTTGCGCCGGTCAACAGAACGCGCCTTCTGAGGGAACGAGCAAATTGGATAGTGTGCGGTAAGATTCGGTTTTAGTTTAAGGAGGGCGTTTTGGAGAGGAGGCGGAGGAGGAGGAGGAAGATGATGATAACGATGAGGAGGAAGATGAAGAAGAGAAAGATGATGAGAAGGAATGTAAGGATAAGGAGGGGAAGAGGAGGAGAAGGAGGGACAGGAGAAGAAAGAGGAGGAGGAGGAAGAAGAGGAAGAGAAATAGAAGGTGAGGAGAAGAAGGAAGAGAACTAAAGGGGAAGTGGAAGATTTAAAGAGCCTAGAACATCGATCATGAACAGGAGTATTAACTAATGCATTTATACTGTATTAAAACATGTATACATAGGTCTATTTTATGTAATTCAAAAATGGTGGAGCATATACATGGACTGGCGTCATTTTATTTTAATTTATTCAGCGCCGCTATTTATCAACCATACATCAATTGATGCCGTAGGGTATCAACCTACAGAGCACAAACGCCAAACAGATCATCAGTCATCAGTTGGACATTCAGAATTATACTTCCTCCTCCTCCTCCTCGTCCTCCTCCTCGTCCTCCTTCTGACCGCCGCTTCTGATTAACTAGTACTGTAAGAAGCGCTATATAAATAACCGGATACGATACTATAGGACAAAAAGGAGAGACAAAACGGTGATAGAGAGACAATCACAGAGAGACAAGGAGGCAAAGACACAGAGACTCATTGAGAGATACATAGAGAGACAGTGTCACACAGAGACGGTCAAAGAGAACCAGAGTCACAGACAGAGTTACAGAGAGAAAGAAAGAGAGACACAGAAAGAGAGACACAGACACAGACAGGCAGAGACAGACAGAGACAGAGAGAGACAGAGAGAGAGACAGAGAGAGGGAGACAGAGAGAGAGACAGAGAGAGACATAAACAGAGACAGACAGAGACAGAGACAGAGAGAGAGAGACAGAGAGAGGGAGACAGAGAGAGAGACAGAGAGAGACATAAACAGAGACAGACAGAGACAGAGACAGAGAGAGAGAGACAGAGAGAGACTGAGTCAATGGCTGAGTCGGAGAGCAAACGCAGCCGGTGGCTTGGCCTATATAAAAGTCGACGCTGCAGCAGACTGAATGCATTGGTCCAAATGATCGCCGCAAACTGGGCTCAGTACCATCCATCGACCCCATCTTAAAAATCCCTACCAGTGGGTTAAACGAGAATACTGGCCAAGTCCACTACGATCTGCAAGACAGCATTGACCAACCGTCGTTGATCCTAGTCACGAACGTCCTTTGGCAATAGTATGCGCAATTGAACCAGAAGACAAGCATTGTCGACGGCAATCGTGTCATTGCCTCGAAATCAAGGCGTTCAATTATTGGTCCCAATGCTACTTTATAGAAGTCTCTCTGTCGGAGGACAAATAAAAGGCCGCGTTTTCGAGACAACAGTCGTGGCAGGTGGGCTTAGTTAAGTCATGCAAAGACAGGTTCAGAGAGACTGAGAGAGTAACACTTTCAGAGGTATAGACAAGCAGACAGACAGACAGACAGACACTGTTGTCGGACCCTCCTTCCTTAACTCTCTAAGGCCTACCACCTCTGAACGACCTTGATATTTCTCCAATATTGTCAAATCTGATGGGGCCAATAGCTAACGTCGTCGGACTTTATTGCCCTGGCTCTCAGAGAACAACACCTACTGTGTGTAGGCCTATATATCACGAGAAGAGAGCACTGACCTACGCAGTAAAAAGCCACAGAGAAGTTTAGGCAATCACATAGATCTATCCCTTGACCGCAGCAAGGACGAGGTAATTTATAAACTTTCCGGACGGCTGTTTCTGAGGAATGTTATTGCTGGAATCTCGGATCCTATTTGAGGAGGCAGTAGCAGGAGGCTTGCCGAGCGGTAAGAGTAGAGCTGACTGTGGACTACTGTTTCCATAATCTTTAACGCAGATGACAATATTCAAGACGAACGTACTGAGTGCATAGTGCCGAAGGTGCAACATTTTTTTGGCACCTCTGGCGCTATGTTCAACTGGTTTCTGTTGCATGTCTATCTGACCACGGGTCTAGGATATGACCCCCGGATATTACCCCTCTGCCATTACCCCCTGCTATCACACCCTGCCTTCACCATCCCGTAGAATATTACCCATTGCCCAGAGACAGCGATCTCGATTGAGAGGTGGGGGACACCCAATGAGAGGGGTAAGAAATGGGGGAGGGGCAAACGTATAACGCGTCACCTTTCTGAGAAAGGTGGGAGGAACTTGTCCCCTCGAATCCTCTGGGATCGCCACCCCTACCTCTGCCATTACCCACCTGTCATTAACCACTGGAATTATTCCTCAGTGTTTTACCTCTGTCATTCATCTCTGAATAGTACGTGTCGTCGATATGTTAGCTTTATCTTGTGTGTCTAATTAGCTTTTCGTGATGCTTACAATAAGTAAACAAATTAAATATTACTGTTTGACTGGTTTGTGTTCTTCTAAATATCGCCTGAGAACACCTCAATTGCTAAGCGAGTTGGTGGACAAAATTATAGATGAACCTACACGTAAGAAACATCGTGACAATGATGACCTAATTGCCAACATTGCCAATGATTTTGAAAATAGAGACGTTTGTGAATATTTGCGTGGAATTGCTCACAATCTTCATTTATGAAGATATCAGATATTTTGCATGAAAACGATAACTTTTTAAACTAGATTTTTTTGACAGTGTTGTTATAACATGTCACTTATTTATAAGCACGTATCTAAAACACTCCTGTTCATGTAGCTTAATTGTTTAAAATATGCACATGGGTTATGACAGAGGTAATGGCACGGGGCAGAGGGGCAGAGGCGGCGATCCCGAGGGGTTCGAAGAGGACAAGTCCCCCACCTTTTGAAGCGGGGTACAATTTATACATGTGTCCCCCACACTTCCTACTCCTCTCATTGGGTGCCCCTCTTCCTGTCAAGCGAGATTACCGCCTCTGCAGAGGGGTAATGGCAGAGGGTAATATCAGAGGGTAATGTCCTGCTACCCTGGCCATACTCAGTAAGTATGTTCGCGTCAACTTCCGTATGACTCGATTTATTCATCGCTACCATGGTATAATGGTGTTTTTAACGGTTCTGTCATGAGGCCCACGACTGAGTAGTCGTTGACTGACTAACTGACTTACTTACTCGCCGATTGACTGACTCACTGACTTATTGACTGACTGACCGACTAACTGACTCGATTGGCGAGTGGCTGGTTGGCTGTCTTGGAACTGATTAAAAATATAAAAATCCAGAATTAATTAACGGTAGATCCATAATCGGGTGTGCTATAGCGACTGCGTTAGCCGATGGATCGGAATATTTGATCGATCGATCGATTGATTGATCGATTGATTTGGAACTGATTCGATCGCAGTTCTCGCCTTATTAATTACGCAACTGCGTGTTGTCATGGCGACCGTCGCTGCACTCGAAGGCTGATAAATGCCAATGATTGACAGCCGTCGAGTAATGAGAACCAGCGTCATTGCGCTGGTTCTCTTCTGACCGCGAAGTAATTGGGGCGAGCGAGATGAGGTAAACAGGGTGGATAGATGAGTACTAACTCACCCCAAAATGTATAAGAACTTATAGAGGCACTAACCTTAAGTTAATTTTTATGCTCATACAAACTAACATTAAGCCCAGGCTGATTGAATTATACTTGGTGATGATGATGATGATTACGACTACGACGATGACGAAGATGATAATAACATCCTGTATTCCCCGTAAGATTGACTAGTCCTTCATTCGCTAGGGGCCCGTTGGTTATATCAGACTTAAAACGCAATGGGTGCCTTGCATGGCTGCCGATAGTTAAATTCGACACCTGTAATAACTTGTCGTCTTTCGTTCATACCATGTTTGTGATCGTACTGCTGCTTTTCGGTTTAAAATTAAATGAACATTTAAAAAGTGAAGGTCACTGCTGTTCTTAAACCAACTTCGCATATGTTTCGCTCAAGAAAATAAATAGACTCGTTTTCGATGCAGAGGCGTAGCCAGAGGGGCAGAGGGGGATATGTGTCCCCGGCCGCCACTGTGAGGGGACGCCAAAATGAGGATTAAAAAATTTTCTCTGATTGAAATAAATTTTTCCGAATCAAGTTAGTAAGGTTTAAATTTGGCGCCCACAAAATATCCTCATTACAAACAGGTTGTCAGACAGTATTTTGGCGCCCCCAAACCCACCCATCCGTGATCACTGAGGGTTCACAAGGGGAGACATCATACTCAAGACAAACTTATGTCTATAATGTTAGGCGCCAATTTTGGGGGCGCCAAAATGAGGAGTAAAACGATTAATTATTTTAATTTTGATGCAAACTAATATATCCGAGCTAAGTTAATAAGATTTCATTTTGGCGCCCCCAAAATATCCTCATTATAAACAGGTCGTCAAGCATCATTTTGGCGCCTCGGGCTCCACTGACAGTGATTATTAAGTCACGTAAGGGGCGTAAAAAAAGTCTGGTGTTTAGCGTTATGTTACTTAGATGTAGTATAAACGATACAGTTTTGATATTTTTGGTTACTTGAAATAATGCAACAAAAATAACAACCGGTAACATGATTATTATTTTTGTGTGGTAGGACCTACAGTGGCAAACAAATTAAGAATTGTAAATATGAATATTGTGACTATTTACACTATCTGCAGTACGCTTAAATTATACTTTTAATCTGTATATAATTATAATAGACCTAGTATAATTAACCCGGTATTGGCCTGTAGTGCATTTTTGCACCATGAGATTACAGGTCATGCTATCCGCGGCTTGTAGTGCATTTTTAGAAAAAGGGCGCCAATTCTGTAGTTTGTCCCCGGGCGAAAAATACCCTAGCTACGCCTCTATTTCGATGTAACTTCCCCGACGTTCCAACCACAGCCGAAACCGGTTTATGGCTAATCACCGACCTCACCGCCCCCCTCCCACATACACACCCAAACGATGCACTTTGGTAGGGTGTCTCCTGTATTCGAATTGCGTATTCTGTTCATTGTCACTGGTTTTGATGTCACTGTCTGTTCGTCTGTAGTTTGTCCCAGAGGGTGGAAACGGCGCTGAGAAGAAGTTCCCACGGATGAAGGGGGTATTGGCAGAGGAGTAGCCATGCCCCCCACGAGGCATCTGTTGCATTGAACCGTCAGGTCTACCGTGGGACGACGCTCACCTTCCTGCGACCGGTTCTAACCAGGTACCAGGAAGTTTTTCGACTGCAGACTATTCTATGATCGTCGACGTTTTTGTCGTTTGCCTGCGATATCTCTGGACCGGCTTAGCAATAAACCTACAACGCTGCTGCATGGGAGGGCTGCACATAATTATGTTGGTTTTTGTTTTGTTTTTTTACAAAAAACCAAGATACGAAAAACGGCAGTTTTTGATGTTTCTAAATATTTTGTTCAATTTACTAATATTATTATTATATTACTAATTGTGTGTTATTCAGTCCGAAATCAAGCTAAATTAATTATAAAAACGAGTTAGAGCTCTTTTTCATGCTGTGTTTGATGCTTTTTATAGCAAAACTGCTGTGGCAAAATACAAAGAAAAACTATAAAAGAAACAAACCCAAAATCCAATGTTTTATTTTTAAAATTTTGGTTTTTGCACCTCTGTGCATTGGGCATCGGTCTATCCGAAACCGCGATCTTCAGATGCAAATCTGGTTTCAGTATATAGCAACACTTAACTATGTGTTTCGGTAGTATTTGGGGTAAGGTCAAATATTTCTTACCGTAACTGGTATCTTGTTCACAGATCGTAGAAATTGGAGACGGCATCGTCTAGAAATGCTAGTTTAATATTCTTCTCAATATTAACTCTTGCGTTGTTGGTTGGTGACAAATTAGAACCAGTTACTATAATATGCACGTCTGTAAAATTCGTCTTTGATTAAAATTACTATTAAAACATTACATTCAGAAAACGTATGTCGAATGAAAGAACTAAGAATAAGAAAGATTGGTTAAGTACACCAAGAATTAAAATTATATGAAAGTCAGAACAGAACTATAAGTAAAATTACTTGAGAACCAGAAGTAGAAAGTGAAGTAAACTCGCCTCAACAGTAGTGAAAAAATAACTAGAAGTAAAATTAACCAAAGAAGTAAAATACCACCCTTAGGATTCATACACTCAACTACAGGCCATTATGACGGCACCAAAAAAGTTCTTTCATTAAAGACAATTATAGATGAGAAAAGAATGGAAACGCCATAACACGTTAACGTTGTATAGCAAAATACACCATCTTGTTATTACAATCGACAGACATGTAAAAAAAAACTGTGCAACGTTGTCACTAGGTTGTTCTTTTCTTGAGAATATGCATGCAACATCAAAACGACCTCTGGGCAATAAAACAACCACCGTATACATTCCAGCGATGCTATACAACTGCAACGAGCAGCAGAAACAACCGTTGCACCTACTCCCAGACGCATAGACAAAGACATCAATAGCACCAAAAACGGTTTAACAACCTTATAAAATACGTCAGAAATCGTGCATACGTATGTACCCACTTACGCCCAGTTTACAACCTGGGAACAATAATAATAATATGGAAGGGATATGACGCCGATAAAACCTAGATTATGTTTGTGACTTCATCCGGGACTTTCGCAGGATAAATCAGCAGTTGCGTTTGTTTTTGTTAACAAAATAAAACAACCTAGCATATAGAACTTGCAATATAAATAAAATGTGTTCAACTGAAGATTTTTTGATTGGAGTAGCATAAATTTGGATGAATTTTCGGGCTATTACGCGCTAAAAATTATCCTGCCATGTACCCGGATGTAACTTTATTCATTACATAGCTGACTTCAGACATTGCCCGCAATATATAAGAATAGACGATCACTGATTGACTGACACGTGCTTTCGTATCCCTTCCATATTAGTCCCAGGAACAACTATTTAGACTTGGTCGAAGTGACAAGTACAAAGAATTTTTATAGCGACAACTATGTTACTAATTAATGCTAGTAGTTACAGTGACAATAATAATAACAAAAAGGATTACTTACACTAAGAATGATAAAAATTATAACACTAAGACTAATGATTATCACTCATGGATAACGACAATTCCGAGGAAATAGAGAGATATTATCATCTCCTCAGGATTGCATTTACATAACAAATTTCCACAGTCAAATAATAATAATAATAATAAAAATATTAATCCAATGCTTGAATGCTGTCACCTCTTGCAACACTTTTTGCTTGCCTTAATTTGAGGATTAACCATTCAAGATATTTCTCTAAAAGATAATAATAATAATAATAGTACTAGTTATACAAATATCATCTGAAAACAGTTTTACACACTGAGGGATCAACTACACATTAAAATTTTTCTAATATACAATGCATTCGATCATTCGTCAACTGATAAGGATAATGCACTCCACACAATTCTTTGGCTATTCAATGAAAATGCAACCTCAGCGAATAAGCCAGAAATCTGAGAACCTTTCAACAAAACAGGAAATGAAGAAACATCGTCGAAAAAGAATACCTACAGGACTCGACACAACTAATCATTTTTATAACATGAGCTACTCAAATAATAAATCGTAATCTGAGCTTTTCTAATTGCATATGAAATAGCACACATTGGACAAGATGTGGTACAGATAAAAATGCCAACAGTACTACCAGCACAATACATTTCAGTAACAATGTTTGGAGCAACGCTTTCGACTAGACTCACCTCTGTTACGTCATTGCCGTGCACGAACCATTTGAAAGCATTCAGATGTCTGATTGCTGCAACCATGAAGCCCTAATTCAGAGGTTGATCAGTGCATTAACATAAATCTTGTTCATACAACAACTTATGACCTCGTATATATTTCACTTTACTGGAACAATTTGAAAACTCAATAATAATAGTAATAACGATATTAAATATACCTGTTAATAACCAGAACATAATGAACATGATCATCTTTTCTGATGGTAGAACTGAATACAGAAAAATTAGTAGTAATAATAATAACAATAATAATAGTAATAAAAATAATAATTATAACGCCTTTGTAGCGGTCAACTCGGAAATTGGTGCCACTTGGAGCAGGGAAGGACTGTGGTTCAAGTTCAAAATTATTGGAGTCGGGAAGGCGGAAAATGGACGCAAACAATGATCCACTGGAGGCACCATAACTATTCCAGTGGAACTTGGTGACTCTGCGATGAGGAATGTTATCTGCCTTTCCGGAACATTATCACCTCTCTCAGATAATAATTATTATCATGATTAAAACAACAAATAATATTGTTTCAAGAGATGGAAGTGCCATATTTCCAGCACATTAATTGTGATCCAGCACTATTTCCTGTCCATGGATCTTGATTAGGTTCAGACAGACATAACAGACATTATATATTTCTCCGGAGATTTAATAAGGTAACATATGTAACACTTGGGCTTAATTTTAATAATATTAACAACAACATCAACAACAACAATAACGAGACTATTTTCCTTAAGGAGCAATGAAAGGGAAAAGTACAGTGTTTCACTGCAATCGCCTTTTGTGCACCTTTATCACTGACAATGTGAAGATCACCAATTCCTAACTATGCTCCCTAACTTTTGTAATCGCAAAGGATCATCATCAACAATAATAATATTATACAATACACACCCTAATAATAACAATAATATATAATAGTACACACCTTAATAATAACAATAATAATAATATAAGTTCACACCCTAATAATAACAAAAATATTAGTACACCCTAATAATAATAATAATATATCAGCAGACCCAAATAATAAACAATAATAATAACAATAATATTAGTATACCCTAATAATAATAATAATATTAGTAGACCCTAATAATAACAATAATAATGATACAATAATACACATCCTAATCTAAACACAAAAGTACCAAAGAGGTATGATATAAAAATGTTAACTAACTACACATACAACCAAACTGGTGGATGGTTTAATGAGTCCTGTGTCCACAATCACCATAAAAAGTGCAGCTCAAGACTCGGTTATGCAGGATCTGAAGAGCACAGTCAGATTTGAAAACATTTTCACAAAAAAATTACATCTTTCTGCGAATGTAAATACTTGTCAAATCATAGCATATTGCAAAGTACTTACCTATTTATAAACTCAATCCAAATTTACAGTTATAATACACATGCAAGGCAACACCACATTCGCGTCAACATAAAACACAACTTACTCTATCTAATATAAAAATGAATGAATTCACAAAACAGCAAAGGAGTTTTAATACAAGTCCCAACATCAGGCAAACAGATTGAGCAGCACTAAGTTTTCTTTGATTGGCTCCATATAAATATGCATGATTTCAAGTTTGAGTCCATTTTGATCAAGCATAAAACCGTTTCACACAAATAAAAATTAAAACAGGTAACCAAAAAGGTATGTATTAACATAAACTGAAATAGCTTGCAGCTCATTGAACCCAAAGGTCAGCTACAAAAGCATTGGTTGGACAGCAAGCTATGACATTTAATGAATAAACAAAGCTTTCATCACGCTCCTATCCAAAATGACTGTAATACAATGTAATGTATGGTAACATAGCAACAATTATAATATCAGCAACGATTGCAACATCTTTAACGATTGAAACATCATAGCAATGATTGTAACAACCAAACACTGGAGATATTACGATGAATTTATTTCATTTTTATTTATTTAAATTTAAACGCTTTATTGCACAAGCAAAGTCAGAACATTTAATATCTATTTTGATTCAACGAAGTTTCGTTTGAATCAGTGACATTTGAATGAAAACCTCGCAGTCAAAATTAGACGTTGATACTTCCAAAAATAGCATTGTTGATTAATTTAATTATTTTATTCATTTTATAAAATAGACAAGCATCAATCAACATGCATTAGCAATTCACTCAATTTCAATAAACAGTGACCATCTCGATGAAAACCTAGCCTTTACACTTAATTAATTGTTTTGTTGGCCTGTAAGCATATAACAATTTAGATAAATAGAGGAACAGACATATAGAAAGAAGCTAATTTTATGTCTGTGTGACACTGTGTATATATTTTTAAATACCAAGTTTTCTTCAATATCTCTTCCCTTGTCTGGATACTTCTAGGTGACTTGCTAGATGGCCTTCTGGTAGTGTTAGTGCACGACTAGGGAGGAGTCATAACTGACAGACTGGTTGACTACTTCAGTAAAACTGTATGCCATATTGCTTCTCAGAGAAAGACAGACAGACAGATAAACCAACAGAGAAAGACAGACAGACAGTCAGACAGAGAAAGAAGAAAGACAGACAGACATTTATGCAGAGAGAGAGAGAGAAGAGAGAGAGAGTGACAATAATTATCTATGTTGATGTTACAGTTTCTCACGCTAAAACGGTTCATGCACACTGCACGGCGACCTAAGATTTATTTATTTATTCATTACCGAAATTTGATACCGCACGTCTTCCAAATATTTTTTGCTCAGAAGTGCACGCACATGCCTTGACGACGCAATTGCAGTTGTACTGCAGAGCAATGGTGCGCGAAGGACTTGCTCAAAGTTCCTACACAGTGACTCCCCGGATGAGGGTCAAATCTGCCCGCTGAGCGCACACCGAAAGTTACGGGATGACTGCTCTAACCGATCGGCAACTGTGCCACACAATGATGGTCTGTTGTTGCACACTCAGCCAGGTAAAGTAGTCACGGACCTCACTCAATACAATAAATTTACTAAAAACTGAGTGGGATGGTCAAGGCTGCATATCCCAGGTAAGAACAGGCCATGGCTGTGCATTTTTAAGTGTGTGGTCAACCATATTGCTTAGATTCTCACTGACAGACATAAACAAGAATTTTCAACAAATATTCCAAAGAGGAGCTACAGAAGTTATTTACTATATTACTATATCTGACCCATTAATCAAATCATATAAACCACATTAATCAATCGGACACATGTTACAAGATTTCGCAGAATTTTTGACAAAAATCATAATAAATATGAAAAGGTTTCTCCAGGCAATCACTCATCCAAATCAAAATAAGTGCAAAACTTGAAACAGCCCAGTGATTTATAACAGCAGCCCTGGGGCAATTTCTACATTGTCTTATAAGAACCATGTTTTGTCATTATATATAAACCCTAAAGAAACCTGTGCATCATAAGTTATCACTAATCAAATTAAGTAGCAGGCAATATCCTACAAAAATTTCAACACCTCCGGTATAGGCCAACCAAGCGATCAATCAGCCCACTATTGTACAGAGAGCAACACAGCATACAGCAATTTCACAGGTTTACATTCAAGCATTTATCATAAAATGTCGTGGTGGATAGTCTGGCACCAGGTCAGAACGGGTTGCAATACCCAGGCCCCAACTTAGCAACATTTTGACACACCCAATCATGAAAATAGTATTCTACACCTGAAAATCTTTAACTTAAGAATCTTGTGACAAGATATCAGTCAATATTTACAGAGCAACTATACACAAAGGACTTGTTTCTCAGAGTTCCACACAGAAAACATCTTAGCAGAAAATGATCAGGTAAAGACACACAAAGCAGATGTTATGAGGTTAAAATATAGTTGACTGGGATTGAGTGAATAACCTGATGATAACATAATGCTCCTACTTGTCCAAAGAGGTACTCTCCAGGAATTCACAGATACTCCGACTAAGGTGCAAAGTCAACAATGGTTATCCAGAGTCAGCAAAGCTAATTCAAAGACAAAAAAGGTAATCCAAAGACAAAAAGCAAATCCAAAGTCAACAAAGGTAATCCAAAGTCAGCAAAGGTAATCCAAAGTCAGCAAAGGTAATTCAAAGACAAAAAAGGTAATCCAAAGACAAAAAAGGTACTACAAAGTCAAAAAGTAATCCAACGTCAACAGAGGTAATCCAAAGTCAACAAAGGCAATCCAACAAGTGCGCATTTTACGTGACAACTTTGCAGAACATCTGCATATTAATATAAATACATCCATACATATGCATAGCGTATAAGAATAGTAACTTCAAGTTAATAAATGAGCATGCGAATAGCTATTTACACTTTCTTAATATCAACTTCATTGTCCGTTCAGGTACTTTCCCATAATCTAATCTAATCTAATCTAATCTGAATTATAGACTACAACTGCTTGATTTACAAACTCTCAGCAAAACATGAAGAATGATAACGAAAGTCTACACGATGTAGGGATGACAGACGACCAATCGAAAAATGAGAAACTGGGTCGAGGCATAACCTGCCAAACCTTACACTAGCTTGTCTATCTGCTGTCTGTGTCACATTTACTTATTCGAATGGCTTCTATAGTGCCATCATTATAATGCAAAAGCAATTAATTATCAAGTGATGGTCACTTCAGGTGAGGTCAAGGTCAAAATATGCTACAGAAGTCAAATTGGTCAGAGCTTTACGGTTGTGACCCAAGTTCTTTAGCACCAGCCAAATCTCATGGCTCATTGCTTCACAGTCATGACCCAGTTTCCCTTAGAACCCGCCAAATCTCACCTTGACCCAGTTTCCTTTAGTGCCAACCAATGTCGTGGGTCAGAGCTTTACACCCTTGACCCAGTTTCCCTTAGTACCGGCTAAATCAGCTCAAATGATTTGTTTTTCCATCGTTCATAATCTCTGGCTTCAATCATGAAATGACCTAACGAGTAATAACATCGGTGAGCAGGAACCTCAAAACGAGAGCGCAAAAAACTAGGCAACGACCGCAAGGCGCTCCAACACTGGACCGAAAATGGTCCTATGCCACTCGCACAGATCACCAAACGAGATATGCACTGAATATTTGAGATGCGAGAGGGCGCTGTGGGGCCCCTCGTCCACCGGCCTGGGGCCTCAGGATGAACCAACGTTCTGAACAAAGTTGCCTGGAAAGAGACCCATTTTTCCTGTCCGTTGAAGAACGCCCTTGAACCATCCGTCGTCGTGCTTCCGGACCACATACACCACGTCGCCGATCTTCAGCTCCAGTTCGTTCTCGTTCTGGGCCGGGTAGGGAGTGACACATTTGTACCTGGAATAGGGAAAGAAGTGATGGTTAAACCGTGCTGGCAAAGTGGGATGCACTGGAACAGCTTTGTCAAAATGTTATCATGCATCATGACCATAAATGTTTTAGTACCAAAAGTAATTCATAACTTCAATTTTAATCAAATTTAACTTTGAACTCTACAACCATTCAGAAAATAATTCATATTTCAGTTCTAATATACATGACTCTGACAATGAGTTTTACCGCAGTTTACTCGATTATTTCAAAACTGGAAAAGAATCTGCCAATGTTTTTTGCTGCTCTAAATTGAGGATTTAATGTAATTAAAACCGTAATTCAAAGTATTCTATATGCCATCAATAATAATTATGAGATTGAATCATCAAAGTGATCATATTTCGAAAATATACATTCATAACTTTGATGGCTAACCTTAACAAGTAAATAAACGTTTTATGGCATTTTTTTAAAGAAAATATTACATTTTTGGCGGCACCTGTAGAAAAATTTTGAATTAGACCTAGGTAGCAATTAGAAATAACTTGACAGCCCTGAGAATGACCAGCACAAATCTTCAACAGACTAAGAAATGAACTTGCTAGCACTTAAAACCCAAGTAGCTGTGTTTCAGAGGTTAGCGACTCATTCGTCTTTTACTACCTTACCTCGTCCCTTCGTTGGGGATGAACCAAGTTTGAATTTCTTACGGAGTCGAGTTTTATGAGTTCAATTTTGCCGAATCCGAGCTTAAAATATTCCAAAATCTCGTCTCTTGATCTTTAGCTTTGCAATATGTACAACGTTTATGAATTTATTAGTTCTGCCTAAGCTAACACAAGGAAGTAGCAACTAGCAAGTACTAATAGTAGCAGTATTTGTGTAGTTTAGCTAAGTTGATTGTCGTAATGTAAATAAAAAACAGCATCTGTGTTTTTAGTTAGATCGTTTATCATTTTGTAAATTAATGGACACTATTTTCACTTTCAAACAGAAAATGAGAAAGATTAAAACTCGGACCCATTGTCTATCCGAGTCCGAGTTTAAGCCGAGTGCTACAAAACTTGGGCCAAGCCGATTTCCGGCGCAAGTTTTGGTTCATTCCTACTAACTGTTGAAAGCTACTCACAAGTCCCGACCAGCTGACTTTGCGTGGGCTGATGAGAGTGGGATCGGCATAACTTTCATAAGAGAAACCTTCACAGGTTTCTGGGTAGAAGACGACTGCGACCCATCGATTGACAATGTTGTACATCTGAGACAGAGCAACAGGAAATGCAGCTAAATCATGACTGCAATCTCCAAATTGCTAAATTGAAACACTAAAGACAAGTACAGGGCACCAGCTTGTTCACGAGCAGTGATTGTACATTTAATATACATCTCCCGATTTGTTTTGACAAATAGATAGCCTGACTTAATCACTATCGACCATTAGTAAAAGCAAACATGGCCAATCTGCCTAATATTCACCAATATCGGTGCAAACGAAGAGTGACATGTAATCAGACGGCAAGTTCCAGACTTACCTTGCCACATGCACCAATTTATTGGTCAGTGAATATGAATTTAATGGGCACACTGCACATTCACGTCGTTTCCGACTCTGAATAAACATCGTACGACGACGTACATGTATCATATCAGTGCTTCAGTGTTTGTGTGGACATATGTGCATTTATAGATGTGCATATGTATATAATATATGTGTGGAAATATGTACGTATGTTGGGAAATGCTAAAGAAGCACCGTTGCTGCAAACTTAACAGGCATGACTGTCTAGTAATGCAGCAGTCACTGTTGCTACAAAATGAGAGGCCAGCTAAGACTTGAACCTGTGCTGTCTTTGGTGTCAAGAAAGCAACAGATGAATAAGGACCATGCAGAAAGGCCTGTGTGTCATCAGCACACTGGCGAGAAAAGACACCAATTTAATTCAATAATGATGAAACTTGTGTCTTTTGGTATCTGGTTCAATCGTGTCCGTGCACAATTTATACCCGCCCAAAATGATCGCCACCCGTTCAAAGGCTAAGGGCTGCTATTACCATACAGGTCATGTTGAATAGAAGGAAGGGAGACAGGTGTTCCAGCCAAATGATTGTCTCTAGTCCTACCTGTCCTCCTGAGTAGAAGCCTTGATGGCATTGGTATTCTGACCAAGAGTCTGTTCAAGTAAGGCTGAAGATACCAAAGGGGCAGAAGACTTCCTTCCTTTGGCCATTACGCTCGTCCAACGCTTGATTAGGTTATGTCGCTTGTCCATCTGCTCAATGCAAACGCAAAGGGAGTCACTCAAATCTATTACAGATTAAGATAAGGTTAACTAACAAAAGGCAATGCATGGTAGATTAACTCAAGGGAGGATGATAATGAGATTATACAAGACATATAGGTAAGTTTAGTAACTGCTTTAAATAAAAAATGCAATAAATATATAAATGCCAGAAACTCAAAACAAAGTCGTCTATCGCAGACCTATATCAGGCTTCGACTGGACTGCATAAATCATCGTCTTATAATCATAATTAATACTCTACAGTAGCGTTTCAAAAATGGCGGGTCACGACTCAGCACCAATTTGAGGTGCCTAAATCTTTTTTACTTATTATCTGACTTCATTAAATTTAATTGAACTCAATAAATAAGTCACTCCCTGGCATCTAGGCATCACTAAAACACAAAAAATCTGAATGGACATTCATATCTGCTCCATTTTACCTACAAGCCAGAATAGGCAACAAAAATTTCAGTGGGTCATGCAGGAGAAGTTTAAAAACAACCCAGCCACAGGGGAAAACTTTGGCAGCGTCGGTTAACTATGGGATCCACAAAATGTGCCTTGTCATAACAAGTCCACTCTGCAGCGTAAATTCCAGCAAGTTATACCCACCCTTTCAAAGTCAGTTGAAGAAACGAAACCAGAGCCGGCAGGAACCGCCTCGCCAACCGGTCCATGACAGGCTCCATTGGACGAGTACTCTACATTCAAATCGTTTCCTTCCTTCAAGGACAGACCTCGAAGCATTGTCCGCAGGTCCTCCGAGTCCAGACCATCGGAGACCGGCGAGGAGCGGTTGGTCATCACTGCCATGGGCATTCTCGATGCAGAACGCGCCCTACAGGTCGCCGATCGTTGGACTCTACGCCCCGAAGGTCCCGTGCTCGTCGTTGGCACACACCCCGAGTCCGTAGACGAATTGGGCGTCGTCATAAGATTCAGCCAGGTGGGACTACAAACGGAGCTAAGGCCCGACGAGGTACCGACACAACCCGGGTAGAGGTACTTAGGTGAGTTAGCAACGGTCGTCACGGCGATGTTACCCGAGTTACGGATCTGCGCCTGAGTGATGTTCGTGATGGGGCGTGAGCGGGGTCGATGCTTGGCAACAGTCGGCGACACCGCGTCCGGTTCGAGGTCACGACCCCCGTGTGCCAAGCCCTTAGAGGCACACTGGTGCCGGTTGGCGCCGATCGCCGTGCTCCGAGATGCGGTGACGTGGTTGGATGTGACTGATGGGACGGCAGATGACTGGACCAGCGCCAAGTCATCCAGCGGCAACAGACTAGAATTGACACATTCCAAGCATCATTAACTCATTTCTTCATTAATTACATCCAATATAATGATGGCAAAAAGAAACAGCATCACACAAGGCAAGTTCAATAGTCCAACCCACATAACCTATCAATACCCACACAAAAAGACAAGTCCATATAAACTTACCAACATATAAGGTTACTAGTATATAAACTTAATACATAAACTCACTGCTATATAAACTTATTAACATATAAACCTACCAACACATAAACTTACTAACATATAAACCTACCAACACATAAACTTACTAACATATAAACCTACCAACACATAAACTTACTAACATATAAACCTACCAACACATAAACTTACTAGTATATAAACTTGCTAATATATCAACTTAACCAACACATACGCTCACTAACATAATTTGCCAACACACAAACTTACATATATACTTCCAATATATAAACTTATCAACATATAAACTTACTAACAGTCAAACTTGCCAACATACAGATTAATTAAACAAAAATACACATATATAAACTTACCAACATATAAACTTACCAACATATAAACTTACCAACATATAAACTTACCAACATATAAACTTATCAACATATAAACTTACCAACATATAAACTTATCAACATATAAACTTACCAACATATAAACTTATCAACATATAAACTTATCAACATATAAACTTACCAACATATAAACTTATCAACATATAAACTTACCAACATATAAACTTACCAACATATAAACTTATCAACATATAAACTTACCAACATATAAACTTATCAACATATAAACTTACCAACATATAAACTTACCAACATATAAACTTACCAACATATAAACTTATCAACATATAAACTTACCAACATATAAACTTATCAACATATAAACTTATCAACATATAAACTTATCAACATATAAACTTACCAACATATACACTAACCAACATATAAACTTACCAGCATAAAAACTTATCAACATATAAACTAACTAACAAACAAACATTCTAATTAAAACATACTAACACAATCTGCTTAACATAGTTTCCTGGGAAAATTCCGAAGACTCCGGTGCTCAAGGATCTTCCCTTGAACCATCCGTCACGACATTTCTGTAAGACCGTGTAGCATTCTCCCTTCTTCAGCTCAATCTCGTCCTCCTTAAGCGGCTTATAGTTGTACAAGGCTTCGTAGCTGCAATGTTCAATTTGACACATATTAACACAAGGCACCAAAACCTGAACAATCAAATATAAAACTCCAATAAAATTTAGAAGACGTGCACGCATATTTTAAGCCGTGTCGTTTCAATATCACGTCAATTCACCTTAAATGGACAACATTGAAATCATTCACCATCAGAGTGCTTCCCAACCTGTGGTCCGCTAAGAGGCATATGACTCGTCTGCCCATGGGTCCTGAATTTCCATGCCTAGGGGTCTGGAATTTCTGTGCATAGGAGTCTGGAATTTCCGTGCATAGGAGTCTGGAATTTCCGTGCATAGGAGTCTGGAATTTCCCTGCCTAAGGGCCTGGAACTTCTGTCGGCAAGCCAGACTTTCCCAAAAGATAATGCATGAAGAACGGACCACATACATCAAAGGCAAAGGTTTGTTTCTTGTCGAAGAGGCCGACGTAACAGGGCAGGCGATCTCGGCGCTTCCTGTCGGCACCCCGACAGACGGTCGCCGATGCGACATCGTCTGTGGCACCTTCAAGGCCTGCATTGTCGCGGCAGTCGGCAGCGGCAGAGGATGGCCAGAACCATTGGCATCTGTCACGACGCTGGCAGCTACAGAGGCAGGTGGTGAGGGGCTGAAAGATGAGGAGCATGCAGACGACACCTTGTTGGTTGCGGAGGCTGCAGCAGCCACCTGTTGACCAGACACAAGGCTCGACGACCCTCTGAAAAGAAATGCACATATTAACCTATACAGAAATGCATAAATTAACCTACATAGAAATGCATTAATTAACCTAAAAACTCAAAAATTAACTTATATAGAATTGCATAAATTAACCTAAATAAAAGCACATATATTAACCTAAATCTAACGACACGTGCAATACTCAAATAACTCGATCCGTGTCTGCTAATCAAGCCCCAGTATGTAATGTATGGATGTGCATATGTCACCAATGCTACAGCGGCTTATAAAACACTCGCAAAGGAGGTAGGAATATTCAGTCGACACCACATGTGTCTGCACATTAAGGCCAATTATACAAAATGACAGATAATATTTATTGTAAATTAACAGATAACCCATTTATATGTGAGGGGATGAAACTGAAGCAGTCGCCTGACCTAACTTAGACAGGCACCAATGACTATGAAGTTTTAGTGACTTCAGTGACTGCAATAAAAGTCTGTAATGGACAAGAACCAAGTGAACTCACTTGGCACTTTGAGGATCTGCATGACCGATCAGACACTTTGCAGAATCATTCATCTGTAAAAGAACCACTAATTAAAGAAACTCATTATTCAGGACATTGATCTTACTACATGCAATAGCAGTAATTAATTAATTCAACACAGTATGAGCAACGCTACATAGTCATAACAATACCAATTGTAAATCAATAAAAGCAGCTGTAACGGAACTAAAATCATAGCACAATAAAAGAAATCCTAGACTGCCGCAACAATACTAAGTGTAAAACGGCACAACCAATATTAGCTCAAATGAAAGAGCCCTCTCCTCGTCTCGTTCTCACGCAATGCCATGATGCAGCGTCGCTCCTTCTCTGTTTTGGGCCCTACCACTTGGAATGGGTTCCCTCTGGACCTTTGGCTTTTACCTAAGAACTCTTCATCTTCTTTCTACTCTTCTCTTAAGTCTGTCCTCTTTGGCAGTGGTTGGACTGGGAGTACCTCTGAGTAGATTTCTTGAAGAAGCGCTATATCAAGTTTCATAGACTGATAGATTGAGAAATTACTTACGAAGGTGGAAGTTCTCAAAAATTACATCAAAACAGCAAGAAAACAGGTACACAGAACAAAAAACACATGTGAAAACAGTCTGAGAAGACCCCAACGAAGGTAAGAGAAAGCATAGGAAGAGACAATGAACTCACTGACCTCAACAAAAGAGATAGGAAAAATGCCAATTCGATCTCCCAGCTTTCCCTCGGCCCAGTTGTCATCGATACGACGAAGGACTGTGATTATCTCCCCCTAGAATAAGACACACCACAGGTACACACACATGTCGTCATTACCCTACCACAAACTAAAATAACAAATAAAATCAACTACATCATCTATATTAAACTTTTATTATAGTTATCTTCCTAAGGCAAACATATGTCACCCATCTGCACAAAACCTATGCCAACATACATTTGGCTTTGCACATTTACAATTATACATAATCATTTGGAACCAAAAAAGGCAGTTTAAGAATAATACACATGGAAAAAAAACTAGTACTCAACCATGATTCAAACAAGATATCTACATGGAAAACCAGTCAGAGGCACTCAAAACAAACTAATTTCTGATACAATCAAATTCTCTGATATCGGATAGTTGCTGTGGCAAAGCAATGACAAGTATTAATCATTATTAATTAGAAGGTCAAATACAGTGATAAATAATAATAATAAATCATCATTTAATTAAGTAACTATATTTCTTTTTACCGTATAGCATTTTAAAACAGGCCATTAATCTCTCGACATCTCGGTTTCATACCTTTTGGAAGGTGAGGCAATCTTTCTCATTTCCATCATCGATGATGAAGTCGTAAAGTGCTTTACACGCAGCAACTTCATCCGGCAAAGGCACCAGAACCTACAACCACCAATTTATGTAGCACCAATTTAATTCACTCACATACATTCAACCATTTGCATTCATTTATTCTTAGACATTACTGTCTCTCTTTCTTTCTGCCTCTCTGTCTCTCTCAACTTAGAGGCTCTCTCAATCAAAACTAAACTTTGCATGCAAATTCGGTCATCAGATAGTTTGTTGAAAGTAATAACATTCAAGCATTAGGCCTATACTAACAATTGATACACCTGTGTTTAACAAGGCAGTGCGGTGATATGAGTCAGGTGAGGTGGAAAATTTATATATAGCATAACATTTCAGCCATTTTCCATCTACCTATCACAAGTTATTAAAATTGGCTGAAATTTGACGAAGTTCTGACAAAAACAATTTTGCTTGGCTTATTTTGAGGCACGGTGTAGAAAGAGATTGCAAACAATGTTACCTCTAACCAGTGTGCATGTGCGCATGCACACGGAGCCAGCACACACAAGAATTTAGTGTGCTCACACAAATATTTCTGCCAAGATAACGAGTCACGATTCCTTAAACGTCCCCTTATATATCTTTAGACCAGTGCCTTTTCTTAGGTTATCAAAACTTATCATCACAGACTTTTAGATGTGGTTTTAATTTAACTATCATCGCATTCAGCTTGGACCTGTGCACAAAAGTGTGAACAATTTATAAAATGTTGCCAAAAAATTTATTGCATGCACTATCTCCAAAACTTAGAAGGAACTTCACATGCAGATCCGATCTAAGACAACGCACAGATATAATTCCAGATCATACTCATCCTTTCATGATTTATTTTCTACACATCAGGTAAGCACACAGCTAACCTCAACATAAGTGGCTGGGAAGTAGCCTTGTTGACCTCCAATTTCTCCAAGGTACCAATTCTCATCAATCTGCTTACAGAGTCGCACAACGTCGCCTCTCCTGAATGTCAAATCGCTGAAGGAAACAACAACACCCAGAAGTGTATAAACCTTCAAGCAAGCACACAAGTTTGCAGAAATTTTGCATACAATTTAAAATTCTCATTCTAATCTTCAAAACTTGGTGGAGTCTTGCCTCAAAATATTTGTTAACGTAATACTTTGGCCTCGTTCAGCTTCCTCCTCCCTTCAGCTTCCTCTCTCTTTTTGCTCGTCCTATAGACCGATTGGTTCCTCTTACTAGAACAGCTATGGCTCAGTTTCGATCATTTGCTTCAATTGGTCAGCAAAAGTCTTTATCAGAGCACATGCAAAGTCCATCAGCAGATAAAGCATCAACAAATGAAATTGAATTCTCCAGAATCAAGATAATAAATTCCAACGAACCCCATTTCTTGTGCATCATAGTTGTATAAAGCTTTTGCGCAAGGATGACTAGGTTTTGATACCTGCAGATAAACAAAACAAGTGCAAACAACATTAACACATGTCAACTTAAAACTTGCTTATTTCCGATGCACCGTTTTAAACCAGTCAAAAATCTTAAAACAAGATGAGGCTATCTGTGATAAAAGTGAAACATATTCTTTATACATCTAAGTCAGTGCTTGTAATCGTAATCGTGATCTCCAAACTTCTAAAGAGCCACTTGAAAGCTAAGTGGGGGAACCAGTTAATTCACCAGCTCTGCATCAAATCAAATGGGTTGTCCACAGGATAGTCCATGGGAGGTCAGAGTCCGGTTTCCAGAAGGTCAGTAGGGAGGAAGAGTAGCTTGTTAAGGAAGGTGTCGTTTTGGTCGAGGAATGACAGGTGGAATGTCAAGTAAGGAGTCTGGTTAAGAGTTCTTGAAAAGGTGAGACTTAAGTTTAGAATAGAAAGCCCAGGGTGATGGATAGGGGACAGATGATGTTAGATGACAAGCAATGATGACGGAGGAACCAAAAAAGTATGGAATTCAGAAGGAATGTCGTTCCAGAGACACGCTGCCCGAGCGGGCCACATGGCTTATGGGCGGTCCGCCTGCAGGCTGATTTTAAGTGGCCCCACAGAGCTTTACAATTTCTGTAAAAATGAATTGAAAGACAAAATCACTGACCTACAAGTTTGCATAACTATTTGTTCATAACTTGAATTATCATTTCACAATGTAAACATATGCATTCATGCACTTATTCATTACGATAATTCCATAGTTAAAAGTTAATACAGCACATAATTTTCAATAAATTGTAGTCGCTGATTTTGAGTTTACTGGTGTGGTAAACAGCTCAAAGAATAATTTATTCGGTGGTGGCCTGTGGTGTCAAGAAGGTTGCACAGCACTGATCCAAGTTGACCCAAATATCCAGTTGAACTAAATACTTCTCAACTCAACTCCTCATGATGAAAATTTACTTTGCAAATGAAGAGATCTTTAGCAACAGTGTTTTAACATTTGTTGAAACTTGCAATGCAGTGTAACTAGAGCTTGTAAAAATCCAACATCGCGGGTTCCAATGACCCATCATGATAGATGACTTAATGACAGTAATTATGTTTGATTCGTTAAGTATGCAACTGAGTTGAAATCCATTGTAAGTCGATAATCAATTTACTGATTGATTGAAACCAGTAAACACGTCATAAACTCCAATGTTGCTGAAAATCTATTTAAGTAATTTATTTTTTTGTGAAATTTGGATAAGAGATATGGGTCACTGAATTTTGAAAAAAATGTGTTGGCCTGCATAGGTCAAACTGAAATTGCTATGCATCATTGCAAATGGTTCAACTGCACCTAAAAATACAATATTTATCTATAACTCAGGGATATAATATGCTCTATCTGTGAATATTAACAACATTACTAAACAAAGTCAAAATATAAACTGAGCGATCTTTGCCAAATAACCTTAATCAACATCTGTTAAAAGGAAAAAATGTAAGGATGTTTTTAAAGTAGAATTGTGCTATTTTGGACTGAGCACTATAACAATTTGTTGATCATTACATGTAGTAGGTCAAGGTTAATATCTAGGCCATAGGAATACTCTGACATTTTAATTTCTGGTCTTCAAGGTCTCACACAGATGAACACTTGGCCAATATTTTGTGAAATCAGACATATCATGTGGTGTGCTGGCATCACATATAATGACTCACTTGCAATACAGCATGCTTGCAATGTGACTAGTAATCTCATAATGCAAATGGCAATTTAAGACTAAAACGTAATTTAATACAACAGTTTCCTGTTATCTACATTAAAATACTCATTTCAACTTCTTGGCCAAGTTATATTTTCACAGCCTGTCAAGTTCAAAAACTTCCAAAACAGGTCTGCCACTTTAAATGCCAAAAATAAATATTTAACCACCGACTGAGGAGACAGATTCATCAACTATAAAGCTAATAACACAAATCAACATATGAAGGCTCCAACCAATTTGTGGTTTCTGCTGACTCCGTGCCTGCTTGATGCCTGCCTTGCATCCGTAACGGATCGCGACCCGTTGCCCCGCAGATGAGCCATGGTCTTCATCGTTTCAAGCAGCCGCACGAGCAGTATGTTCGGAGGAAGCTCCTCCACCCGTTTATTGACTGGCATTCGACATTCTGGGCACTGAAGGGGTTTCTTTGTAGCAACAATCTCATCAAGGCAGCGACGACAAAACGTGTGCTGACATGGAAGCACCTTGCTAGTGCCATCCAGCACTTCCATGCACACTGAGCATTCCAACAATTCGAAGAGTGTTGTCTGATCCATGAGGCTGGTCAGACTCACCAAAACAAGAAACGACTAACAGTGATCAGCATCCCATCGCGGGAATGCTGCAACTCGCATATTACAATTTTAGCCGGCTTTTCAGAAAACCTATAAGACACTTCCAATCTTTTAATAATTGACAGTCAATGTTCTGTATTAGCGTACTGCTCGGTAGTGTAATACACGAGAGAGGATGTTGTGGTGAACGGAGGGCAGGAGGGGGTCTGTACCGAGAGCACAACTAGCCTTGACTTTCAATCGTCATCTCATTCTTCATAATTCACAAGTATGATCGCACATGTGCAACAACATAGCCTCAATGTCATAGCCAGCAGAGTAGTCAAGGCTTCCTTTTGTTTCGTTCGCTGGAAAGATATTTACGCAACGGTCTCCATCATAAATATTATCCAACAACTTTCTAGTAACTTCCGGTCACTCCCGATGTAAACCGAATATCAACGGAGATTACCGAGTCTAATTACATTAATTTAGCGCCACTCTTTCGACAGAGTGTCGCAATTGTAGGCCCAGTCTAGAGATTTCTACTGTGTCCAAAGAAAACCGAGACGCAGAACTAGTTCTATAATTGTACAGGTGCCCAGTAAAATTCAAGAGGCTAGATCTAGGATTAACACCTCACCTCTTGCTATCTCCCCACAGCTTTTTCACTCACAACTCAAAGCACTGCTGTTTCGCAAATCCTATCCTGATTCCTCCTCTTCTTCCTATCTCCCTCGCCGTTTCAACTCCAAACACCATCCACCTTAGCCGTCTACCTGTCTGCCTGCCTGACTCTCTAGATTTGACCCTCTGCCTATCGATTCTGTTTTGATTAAGCGCCTGTGACTAAGCTGGTCCCCGCGACTACGCTTTTGTGGGCGCTGTAGAAATGCTGAGATTACGATTACGACATGGCCATTGAAACCAGTGACAGCTGGTCCGTACTTTTTTGGGCACCTTCCGTGCCTGAAACAGCATCGGATCTTCACTACCCGAGGTATATAATTGACCTTTGCCTGTGACGCAACACTTCGACCGCTTTTGAATAAGCGAGTCTCGATCCAACGAAAACTTTATTATAGGTTTCTGATTGTGATCTAATGTGGCACCGCTGTTAACTATTACTTGTAATCGTAAACTCATAAAACACTAAGTGCAATGAGAACATTTGACCTAAAATTCATGTGAACTATTTAAAAAAAACTAGTATTTAAAAAAACTAGGCCTAAATAATAATACAAATACTAGAATTATTCTGAACGTGTTTTTTAAATACTAACCATTCTATTAACAAGAAATTTGTGCAGTATTTAGGCCTATGTATTTAAGATTAATTATAGTGTACACAACTTTTTAAACTACTATCTCTTCTTAGTAACATTTGACAAAGCAACAAATTGCATTATTGTGCTAAATGGCACTAAGTTAGTAAGTATATTCTTTATTGAACCAGCTGCTTATCCGCACTCTGGTGTACGAAACATTTTAAAGTACAACATTCTAATTAAATAATTGAAAAATAATTTCCTCTCTAGATTGTCTGCAACTTACATGCAGTTGTGAGGATTAGCAGATCTTCTTAAAAATAGCAATACATTAATTTTAATAATACAACATTCTCATTAAAAAGATTTCACGGTCAAGTGGGCGCGGACGTAGGGAGTGGAAGGTCGCCTTTATAGGACGAAAAAAAACCGGTGGCACACGTGACACGGGTTCTCCAGTATCGCTTTAACTAGGCTGCAATGATAACACTGGGGCTTGTTGGGCGCTTATTATTGGGTCATTCGTAAATAATCCTAAATAATTCGTATATAATCGTAAAGTCTAAATACAGTTCAAAATACAGTTCAAATAAATACTTAGATAAATAAATAAATACAGTTCAATGCTCTAAATTACACAGTTGCTGGATGAACTAAAGATACAAGTAATAAAAAGGAACCATTCATTCATTCATCACAAACATCAATTCCTTCTAGCAGAAAAAACCACCTGTGCAAAATACAATTCTTTTAATGACCTCAATAAAGTTCAATCAATCTCAGTCTTCTACACGATGTCGTACAGTCGTAGAAATGATACCACTAACAAGTTTACAAGATCCTGCAAGACCTTTGAATCAGCTGTGCACAACATTCCTCACTAAACGCACGTCAATTTCTAATTTCTTATAATTATTCAAGATGCTTGGAACATAAAACATCTATAAACAGACGGGTGACTGACTTTGCTGAGGATGAAAAACATGAGACAACATGCAAACCTGTTGGAAGAATGGTCACACCGATTACTCACAGCTTCAGTACAATGGCAAAGATTAATTTGTAGTACCCAATAAAATTAAATGTGGATTTTTAAAAAGGCTTCCACGGTACGCAACTACTATAACTAACCCATTCATTAATCAGGCAAAGTAAGTTAAATATTATATGGCATGGTAGGTAAGGTTAGACAGGATAATGTAACATAATTACATTTTCAATTTAAATCATGGAAGTATTGTTACATGGGTTTCAAAGGCTTATTATTACACAGTCAATTTCTTGAAGGCTTCATTCCATTTATACTAACAGAATACAAAAGTACAAATAGGTTGCTTTGCAAAGGTCAAGATATAACTATCTACCAAGAATCAAATACAATCACATGACCTGAAGAACACAGTCAATAAAAATTGAACAATTGCAACAAAATTCCTTTTCTCTTATAATAAAAATTTGCAACGAACTCTAATTGAAAAATGTATATTGTTTATTAAGGCATTGTATATAGTTATGATCAGTTGACATGTAAAAACTTGTATCACAGCCGTATCTAATGCACAATACATCAAATATGAGCGACAAAACCAAGCTGTAATCTCACCAATTACTAATTTGTAACCATGGGGAATTGGGGATGGCAACAATCATTTGCCCCCATACTGTCCTGTTGTGACAAGGTCAACTACTATAACCAAGTACTAACATACCATACCAAACCATAATCTGGTCAACATCAACCAGACTGTAATACTGTCTACATCAACCAAACCATAACCTGGTCAACATCAATCAGACCCTAACATTTTCAACATAAACCAAAAGTGTAATTAACAACACCATTAATCAGGTCAAAGTCATACAGCAGCACATAAAAATGTTCTGTTAAAACTGCCATGAATTCATTTTGGAAATTCATCCACCATAATACTTCACCAGTTGCTCTGCATTTTCTTCAATAAAAATGCACCTACAGTTTAACAGCAACAGTCAAATCCTTGAATTAATATTATCAAAATCTTTGCGTTCCACTCAAGTAAATATTGATCAAAAATGAAAACAATACAACACTTAGAGAAATAAATCGATAAAATCGAAATCAAAACAAAAACAGTGCATAAAGAATGATATAGTACAGTAATACCAGGCATTCAAAGAACACATGTTAATGCAAAATGCTAAATTAATTTAATGCACATTTATTGCTAAGCAATGGCAAATTAACGAACATGATCACACGGCTAAACATTACTGAAAACTAGTTAACTCAGGACGTAAATCACAGATCCACGGTTACAATACGAATTCAAAAACTATTCACACAAAAGAAGGTGCAACTTAGATGGAAAGACAGAAAGAAAGTAACACTTAGCAGTAGCCAATCAGAAACCCTTAGACATGCTATTCAGTCTTGAGTTCATTATTATGGGACCTTGTCTTGAGACCAAATGACCTAGTCTTGATGTTCAAAGTCCTATAAAACAAAGACTTGCCCGTCAATATGAACAGTAATTATTCAGGGTCGATTTAAGGTCGCGTCTTTAACCCCAGGCACTCACATTCATAGACATCATCTGGCAACACTACGTCATTCAGGAAAACATCCAGTTTTAATGCAACTTTTGGAGGATTATTTTGACTTTCTATTATTTTTCATTCTGTTTTTGCAAGCCTCATTCTTTCCTTTGTGTTCAATATCTTGTTTAAACACAATGACTAGCCCTAGTCAATCAAAGATCCCACACATTGTTGAGCTTGGGTAAAACAGAACTAACCATTTACAATGGAAAACGAAAACAAATGGCAAGGGGTATGTTCAGTTTCAACTTGCTAAGCAGCAAAATAAGAACATGAGGAAAAGTTCAGTATTTGTCATGCATTTTATTAGTTTTCAATATCACAATATTTCAATGGGACTTTTGTAAAAGGCCCACAGTAGCAAGGGGTTCTACCGAGTTTGCTGGTTGCGAAATTAACAACCGTCAGAATGTAGGACTAGTTGGGTATAAATTTTCCAATGTGTCACCAATAACGTTGCCGACCTAAGACATTTAATTTTTAGTATCACATGGCTGAATATTTATGAGGCCCACATAGATGAATATTAATGAAAGCCTCAAAGCTGAATATTAATGAGAGCCTCAAAGCTGAATATTTATGAGGGTCTCATGGTTGGATATTTATTAAACTATTATGGCTGAAAATTTATAAACTCTAATGGATGAATATTTACGAGGCCCTCAATATCACCAGAAAGATTTGAGCCTTTCCACTGCAACCAAGAAATCATTTTCCTTTGGATTAAAGTCATACACAAGGGACAATTCAACGTTCTGATCGAAACCAATGCAGCAGACCTAATAGGAATAAGCAAGCTGGATAAATGCAGGTGAAACAAACATGGGTTACACAATACAAAAAATAATTTGCTACACAATTTACTATAAACATTGGCTACACAACACAACAAACATTGTCTACACAATACATTGGCCACAGAATATAAGAAGCATTGGCTACACAATAAAAATGTCCTCTTTTACAAGAGAGCATATAACGCAAGATACAAACACAAGCTAACGGTAGCACGAGATCATAAAAGAATCATTAATTTAATTAAGTTAGCAACTTCTATAGTGCCAGTGTTTAATGCACACAACCATCATATAATATCACCAATATCAATATCCAGATGAGTCCTCTAAGACTTACCGGAAGCCTCGATGGATAAGAAATTTGATCAAGGCAAGTCTTATGACATTGAGAAAGAAATCATAGTATGTGAACAAATACAGGAATAGAGTTTCAAAATACACATCTAGCAACCAAGAACATTAGGGATATTGTAACATATTGTAATGCCGGAACAGAAGAACTTTAAATTTTACATCTGCTTGCAGCAGCAGTACTTAGTTAGTTGCCATTTAACAACACTGTGTCATAACAAGGTGATTAGTCTTGCCATCCTCCTTCATCCAGGATTGGGACTAGCACTATGAGAGTACACACAGTGATGGAGTACTGACAATTGACCGTCTGCCCTTTCTGCTAAGACAGGCCCCAAAAATGTTCCTCTTTTTCATAAACAAATTTGTGTTTCCGACATTTGCAGAATAGACAAATGAAAGTAGTGCAAATGATCATGTATCAGGTTAACACTAACACTTCACTCAATGCTTTGACTGTATTCAAGAATAAACTATATGGATATATTCAGCATCAGAGGAAGGTCAAAAAGTCAAAAAATGTTAAACGAGTCAGTCCCCTTCTCACGTAAATGCCAATGATTCATTTTGAGGCTGCTGTTATAATGGGAGATTCAACTGTTATTAAAAAGCCTAACACATAAAGGACATTTGCACAGAATGACCTTCTTTAGACTGTGCCCTCCCCTTGTCCATATTTGGCATTACCCTCCCCATCCCCATTTGCAGAGGACCCAATTCAAAGGGAATGTACAAGACTTGCCTGCAATAACAATAACACAGTGACAATCATAAGGCAATCCTGTTGACCTTACAGAGTTCACTGTGCTACAGGGTGGGAATATTGAAAGAACTGCAATTAGCTCTAACTGCAGTACACATGCTGTATGCTGTTTTCTGGTAAAAAGTTTATGCTTAAGGCACAGGATGTACCAAAATAGATATACGACCCTCTCACTCTTGTCCCTATTTGGGTGAACCCTCCATGTCCTCTTTATGGATGATCACAAACTGTAATAATCAGTGTACAGACACCCCACTCCAGAGAACATTTTTCATCTCTTGTCACCATTCTTGAAGACAGATCTCTTCCATTACTCAATTGCCTTTATTTAGTAAACTGCTCACGGTTAACATCTCACATCTAAACAATTACAGTCACACACAATTTATATAGCCCCTCTATGGGAGAGACTTTCACTCCTGAGGCACTTTCAATCGCAAAACACACAAATTCAAAACGAAACAGAACAGTTTCTGATCAAATAGTTGATTAAGAAATCAATGTACAACAGCCTACACTAATTCATTAATCAGGCAAAGTAAGTAAAATATTATATGGCATGGTAGGTAAGGTTAGACAGGATAATGTAACATACTTACATTTTCAATTTAAATCATGGAAGTATTGTTACATGGGTTTCAAAGGCTTAATATTATACAGTCAATTTCTTGAAGACTTCATTCCATTTACACTGATAGAATACAAAAGTACACAAAATTATATAGCAGGCATCTTTCCCATCAAATACAACATTTTGCATAAACAAATAATCAGTAGGTGGGTTCTGGGTGTATTATCCACATATGAGTGGCACTCTTGATCCTTTGGATGCCAACTGTCAGCTCTGATACCTATGCAAGACTTAGGACTCAAACATGAAGGCATCAACAATTCCTGCCAAAGAAGTATACAAACATTCAGAAATATTCTGCCAATGTTAAATGACAGCTCTGTCAACACATTTAAAAGACATAAAATCAACGCTAAACAGATGTCTACACCGTACCTTCAATGAGATATAATACCAATTTTAAACATGCTGCCAACAACAAATACCAAATTATTGGGAAATATAATAATATTAAACCTGCTTCCAACAATAAATATCAAATAATTGGGAAATAATGTTTGATTGCTATCTTCCTACAACTGTGTGATACAACTACGCAACAAAGACCAAATGAAATGAAGCTCAAACTTGAACACACTGTGTTACAAGGTGAGGGATTCACCAATCTGCTAAAGTGTCACATATAACTAATGACTAAACAGTCAACCAGACAATAAAACACCAATTTTGACATCAGACTACATCATAAACACAATTAACCAAACGATCATCGCATACACTAACGTAATCCAAGACTCAATTCATTACCCAAATAATTGAGCACACTTGAAAAACCTTGAGAAGACAATATAAACATTCTGGATATAACAAACTGCTAAATATGTCTGAGATTTCTGCACATATTCTCTTTAATTTAAACTGTAAGAAAACTGCATAGAGAAACAATCCACACAAAATGCTAGCATAATCAGTTACTCAAATCACCGATTAAAACCACTGAATTAAGAAAAGCATTAAAAATCGCCAAATCAGCAGTAAATATGCGTGCAGGCTGAATAAAATAGATATGTCCAGCAAGAGTGAAAGTGAGAGAATGCTGAGAGGTAATGTATCTTCAATGGAAGAGACCTTGAATTAGTAGTAGCATGGAGAGTCTATAGTCCAAGAGTGAACTCATGGAACTTGAATCTTCCTCGATAGGTAGCCAGAACAAGATGGGCCAAAGTCACGGCACGGGGAAATGTACCTTGAATGGCATGTAGTCGTAACCCCTGGAGAAAAAGACCCCGAGAGAAAACGGAATATTTATTAGGAAATACTCTCAACAACTGAGCAATATAGTTTGAGGCTGAAGTGAAAAATAGAAGGGGAAAATGGAGAAAGAACCAGTCCTGTCATGTTGCCCAAGAGATGCATTTCAACTTCAAAATTATCTACAGATTCAGAGCCACAAGGGCATCCTGAATCGATGGGTAAACTGACCCTGTAACGAGCGTCTTACACTGGTCTACCGCTTTCAACTGCTGCACGACACTGCAGCAACAGTTTGCCAAAAGAAACCGGATATCGAACTTTGAATACTCGCTATGCAGCTGAGCGAGCACTTTTGCTCCACTTGTGTCAAGGAACGAGATAGCTGAGCAATCTACGATGATGTTGTGCGGCACTGGGTTTTCCCGGTTTTCGAGGTTTCCTTTGTTGGACTTTTCATTTTTCACCGACTCTTTTATATCATCTCGGTTATTGACGCTATCAATATCATTGCCGCTGTCGGAGAATGGCTTTCTTTCCAAAAGATTTGTTTTATTTTGAATTATTTCATCCACATGACAATTGTCCGTTTTCACAACCTTGAGTGTCAAGTCATTCGCATCAACGCCATCTTCAGGAACAACTACCATCCTTCCGTCAACATTTGCTGCCTTCGACTTCAGAAATGATAGCGAAACCGTGCTACTAAAAAGCTGTTCCTTGAAAACATCCAACGTGGCAAAGTAAACGGGCGATTCAAAGCGGAATATGACAGCATCTTCCACTGGCTGGCAGTTGGAGTATCGCTTGTGATCAAGGCAAATCTCATCCTCTTCGTTCACGTAAAGCTTGACCTTCTGCGGACGTTGCATCTGAAAATGTACGAGAATGAGTGAGAAGCCCATGCTGATGAGGAGACCGATATCGACGGAAACGAGGAGATTCGTGACGGCCGTAAAGACCCAGATCGCACAGTCGTATTTGTTCGTCTTCCAGTAGCCCATCCACGCGATGTAGT
This sequence comes from Bimastos eiseni, assembly GCA_959347315.1. Taxonomy (NCBI): domain Eukaryota; kingdom Metazoa; phylum Annelida; class Clitellata; order Crassiclitellata; family Lumbricidae; genus Bimastos; species Bimastos eiseni. Next base: position 3,467,252 of record OY365807.1, on the reverse strand, counting down.
GCGGAAACAGCGGAATGCACGCTACGAAAATGATGCTGTTCAGAACACAGATGGGAAGCGACTGGAACAGTGGAGCAATCAGAAGCATCATGAGCAGAGCGAGCACCGCGCTGATCAAGTAGGCGACCTGCGTCTTACCACCCGTGGTTTCCATAAGAAAGCAGCGAGGTGGCGAAGTACTACCAGCGAGGCTGCAGAAAAACGCACCTCCGACACAGCTCAGGCCATTCGCGAGAAGCTCCTGGTTGTTATCCACAGCATAGTTGTGACGCTGGCTGAAGAGCTTTGCCATCATTCCGACCATCATGTACGCGACAATGGCTAACATGAATGCGTCAAATGCGTAGTTCCTCATGTGGTCAGCAGATGGTAGCATAACGGTCGGCAATCCCTTCGGTATTGTCCTCATAATCTCTACTCCGAACTTTTGCCCTAAATTGCCAAAATGGGATGCAACTGTAAAGAGGATAACAATGATTATATCGATCGGAATAGGAACTTTTAGTTTGGACGAGAATCGTTCGTTAATGCACTTCTTAACAAGGACCAGCATAGCCAGAGACAAGATGGATATGAGAACCTGGATAAGGTTCACGTTTGGTAGATTAATTAAGATTCCATAGACACTGTAGAAGTAGTCACCAGGACCTGTGTACCCTTTATAAGTCGGTAAGCCAAGCATGTCCCGAACCTGATGAGTCAAAACCCTGAGGTTGGTTGCCATGAGGTACCCACTAACAAATGGTTCAGCCATGTAGGAAACGATAAAACCAAGGTGAAAGATTCCCATCAGAACCTGGAATATTCCAGCGAGAAACGAAATGCTCACGGCAACCGAAATCTGCAACAGTTCTTTCTGCGTGAAACTCCCATTACCGTCGGCGGTCGCATTGTCAACAGTCGAGAACAACGACGACAAAGCGCTCTCCTTCCTCACAGTTTCCACAATAATAAGGCTGCAGAGAGCCATTGTTCCCATGGATACATGACGAGATGATCCAAAGACAAAGTAAATAAGAACAGGAAAGAAGGATGTGTACAGTCCTAATATGGGTGGAACTCCAGCCATACGTGCGTAGCCAAGACTCTGGGGTATCGTGACAACACCAACACTCAAGCCAGCTATTATATCGCCCGCCACGTACTGCCTTAGTTTATACGTTCGTATGACATTGATGGCTGGAACCTTGCCCACAATCCACCTCAGGAAATTTTTCGCTGTGAACTGGGCAGTATATGCCCTACACGCATCTTTTCTGCTGGGAGGGTCTTCTGTCACGTGTCCATATTTGGCGTCATGGTCAACCAAGTTGAGGCCGTGGTAAGTCGATTTTCTCTTCCTTGTTTCATGCTCCACTTCAGGTGTCAAGTTCAGCAGTGGCTCCTTCTGTTCAGAGGCCATTTCAAAGAAATAGGCAGCACCTTCAAAGACTGAATTGCCGATGTATTCGTCTGGATGATATTCACATCTGCAGATATCTCCAATCCGCTGGAGTTATTCCGATCGTTGGTATGATCTCAGAACTAGATCACTCCAATGAATTTGATCAAAGGCTCACCGAGACAGGATGTCGAGAACCTGTCGTACATACACACATAAAAGAGAATCAGTCAATTAAGAATGATGAATGCATAACTGCATCTAAAGAGTGTCTCTTCAATACAGTGTTAACATTACTCCGTTAAGTATTAATGATGATATTCAACTACCCAGTCATAGATTTTATCCAGGTTGTCCACCAGCATCTGCAGGAAGCATTATTCTTAATCGAACCTGTCACAACACGTCCAATTTTCCCAGAATAATCAAACCACTAACCATTATCCCAAAATTATAACAATTCAAGGTAAAAGTTTATTTTGACGCATATAATTACCTTGTGTGCTTGCAGTGTATTTTAGCATATATAATAATTTCCTTCATTATATCATATATTTTGTAGGCAGAAACTGGATTGATTATAATAATTATGCTTAAGTGGAAGCTGGATCGAAGAAAAGAACATAAAAAGTGTGTTTTAGAGTATTTAATTAAACAAAATGTTGATAAGAAGTTCCACTAGATTTGTCATCAATCGAAATACTAATTACGCATGATATTTTCATCGATACAGCTTCCATTCATGCATATTTCTCTTCATCGATCCATCATCCGTTTAAAAATATTTCTTTTCATTAATCCAGCTTCCATTTGGGTATATACTTTGTTCATCAATCAGGTTTTTGCACAAGTACACGGACTTGTTTACATCGATTACACGTCCATCGTAACGACATTCTCGCATCAGTCAAGCATGATATTTTCATCGATCCAGCTTCCATTTAAACATAATTTCTTTCATCAATCCAGTTTCTACTTGCACATCATACTTTTCATCGATCCCATCTCCATTTAAGCTACAGTTGGGCATCTATTCACGTCAAATAATAAAATACGCTCAAATACACTTTTTGACTATATTAGAAGACGATGTAGAATAATCTATCAGAGCTATGACAGATTTCTCGTGGCAAGTCGTGTTCAGCTCATTGCTGTGCCTTAGATATTTATGTAGGTCCTAGTCTCCAGCTGTATTAGTTAAGAAGTTGTGGTGAATGCCTTGCTTGACATCTGCAATAGCTCGTTGTTCCGTGCCCCCTGAGGCCAACCACGCTACTGTTATCGCGTGGTCGTGTCGTTTCTCCGTTCTCCGCATATGTTGTTCTGATTGTATATTACTTTGTCATAAAATATCGTCTTTTCTTAAAGATTACCTTAGACTTTACTTGTCCGTCAGAGTAGTATCTTAACAACACTATTTTAATGGGGGTTTTCGCCTATTCAGTAACCACATCAATGAATGGATAGATGAATGACTCTGTCAATGGTGTACAACCAGCTCTATTATTTCACTAATGACAGCGCTTGCAAGTGGTTGGGCATTAACCACGTATGCCAGAAGAACTAACTTTTCCCATGTGAACAGTACTTACTGTTACCTGAAAGTCCTTAAAAGATAAACAAAAACTTCAAAAACTTCAAAAACTTAAGTAAGACGCTAAATGAGTCACGCGGAAGAACAACGCCTCTCTACAATATGGTTAAACAAAACGTGTTACCTTCGACCTATATTTTAAAACTGAATAAAATACGCGTCAAAGCAACGAGATTATCAAAGTCTATTATATATATATATATGTATATATATATCGCAATCACCTTGGACGCCACCACCGACCTCATGCCGTTCAGTCATGGACCAATGATCCACGAATAGATTCTCTGTCTTCAATTGACACACATTGACACCACCTATTCCGTATAACTATGCTTAGACCTATTCTAAGCGGTAAGAAGATTATTTTTGCTTAGACACGAGATAAATGACAGTTAAACAACAACAACAACAACAACAACAACAACAATGATAATAATAATAATAATAATAATAATAATAATAATAATAATAATTATTATTATTATTATTATTATTATTATTATTATTATTATTAATATTATTATTATTATATATGTTTCACATTATGCTGTTATCGCCCATGATGAGCTAAGTGAGTGTTGGCAATGTCCCGAAGAGGCAGGCTGCGTTCCCACGCTGAAGAACAACTGAGATACGTTGGAACAGAAATGACGTCTCCATTGGATCGTGGGTTTCGACTACCCAACTCTGAGATGAACTGCAGTCCTTCACTGCTCCAAGCGCCGCCGGATTCCAAGGAGAGTGCTACGAAGTCGTGGGTGTTGGTTATGGTGGAATACTTGGCCCTCTTCGTCTTAGCTGCGCGTTCGGCTGCTTCGCCAGCTCTGATAGATGTGTCGACAAGATGTGACTTGGCGTAGGTGTCGGGCACTGTCACATCCCATGCTAGACATCGACCACGTGTCCAAGGAATGAGCGTGACGCCGTCCGGTCACTTTCCATCTTCTCTTACCAAGCCGAGAGGTTCCTTTTGCGCTGGAATCTTCGCTCTGCCTAGAGCTCTCCAGATGACATCGTTCAACATGCTATGTCGTTGATGTTTTCCGCTGCCTCTTCTACAAATTAGTCCATGGAGCCCTTTTGCGTCGACGCTCTCTTGACATTGGTGACATAATAATAATAATAATCTGCGGTGGAGCAGCAAAACATGCCGCAGAACGAAAGTGCATCAAAGACTCATTCCTCCCTACCACGCATGATTTTGTTCCAGTGGCCATCGAATCACTGGGCCCCATAAACCGTACTGGAATGGAGTTTCTACAAGAGCTGGGCCGCCGTATGACACAGGCAACGGAAGACCCTCGCGAAACAACTCATCTTTTTCAACGTCTATCTATTTGTACACAACGTTTTAATGCAGTGGCATTCAGAGATCTTATATTCAGTCCGATGAAGACGAAAACCTATAATAATAATAATAATAATAATAATAATAATAATAATAATAATAATAATAATAATAATAATAATAATAATAATAATAATAATAATAATAATAATAATAATAATAATAATAATAATAATAATAATAATAATAATAATAATAATAATAATAATAATAATAATAATAATAATAATAATAAACAAAACGTGTTTTGTTTAATATTCTACTTCTCTAGCTCAGAAGCGGGCACTCTCCAGATCCAGTCCCTCATCTTAGAATCAGTAGCGGTGAAATCGGACTCGGCATGCGACTCGGCGATGTCTACCTGGCTTCAACTTACCGAAGCCTCTGCCCCGACGACGCCAGGCCATAAACAAGCCCACTTTGACAGACCGCTGTTAAACGCGGTTCTGTCTGCACTAGAAGAAAAGCTAAAGGATCTCTACGACCAGGCGAGACTAAGGGCCTCGCAGTCGCCGCACGCCTCGGACTGGCTATACGCTCTCCCGCTCGTTTCTCGCGATCTCAGACTGGAGGACGATACCGTGAGGGTGGCGGTCGGCCTCCGATTAGGGGTGGCCATCTGCGAGCCGCACTTCTGCGTATGCGGCGCCTTCGTCTCTGCCAGAGGCGCACATGGCCTGTCATGTTCGTTGGGTTTTGGCCGTCAAGCAAGACACTGTAATATCAACGACCTTATCCATCGCAGTCTCAACAGAGCCGGTATTCCAGCAGTCAAGGAACCGTCAGGTCTTTCCAGATTAGATGGAAAGAGACCGGACGGGCAGACCCTGATACCGTGGAGTGGGGGGCGGACCTTACTTTGGGACGCGACGGTGGTGGACACAGTGGCCGCTTCTTATATCCCCGAGACAGCTTCCACAGCTGGAGGAGCGGCGGATATAGCAACCACAAGGAAACACACACAATATTCTGAGCTAGAGAAGAAATACACTTTTCTTCCAATCGCTATAGAAACCTCCGGTCCCCTCAATAGTGAGGGCCTCGCCTTTCTGTTTGAGACTGGACGCCGACTTTCGACAACTACCGGTGACACCCAAGAGACAAACTTCCTTTTCCAGAACTTGTCGGCATTGATCCAACGTTTCAATGCGGTGGCTTTTCAGGGCACCATGTCAAGATTACAGTCCACTGACAAGCGGCGACCCAGATAGCATGATGACAGATCCGTTGGCAATGCCAATGATGAATAATAATAATAATAATAATAATAATAATAATAATAATAATAATAATAATAATAATATAATAATAATAATAATAATAATAATAATAATAATAATAATAATAATAATAATAATAACAACAACAACAACAACAACAACAACAATAATAATAATAATAATAATAATAATAATAATAATAACAATAATAACAATAATAACAATAATAATAATAATATAGGTTTATGACGCAACCTAGAAGTTATCACACAGATTTATAGTTGATTGAGTGTATTTTCAACTGACTGATCATAATGCTTCAACATCATGTAGATTACCGTAGACCAACAAGTCAACGACTCGTTGGTTAAATGTTTACAAAACGTGCGTGATGAACTCTTAATTCGCCTCGAATTCATTTTGAAGAACTACGCCATATAATAATAATAATTATTATTGTTATTGTTATAGAAATTTGTGTAGCACCCCTTCAGATTTCTACTAAAAGGCGTTTGTGTGCGCTGTTATTATTATAATACATAATATTGATAACATAATTATACATAATAATTATAACATAATAATTATAATTAATTCGAGGCGAATTAAGAGTTCATCACGCACGTTTTGTAAACATTTAACCAACGAGTCGTTGACTTGTTGGTCTACGGTAATCTACATGATGTTGAAGCATTATGATCAGTCAGTTGAAAATACACTCAATCAACTATAGACTCACTCCAGAAGACAATATAATTAATTAATCACCACACATCAAAAAGGAATCACTCAGTAAAATACGCGCCAAATATCAATCAGATGACGACATTGAAATACTAAATAATGGCGCTACACCATCTTTCTAGGCAAGGAACCAGAACATTGGTAACGTTAACCCATAGATTAGAAAACCATAGAAATTCGAAATGCTCGTAGAAGATTGTTTATATGTTATCTGTAGCTGATGATATTGTGCATAAATAAAAAATATGGATGACTTGTTCGGTCCTTCTCTATTGCCAAAAGTCGCAGATCCGCTATGGTTTTATGTTGATCGACCGTGTGACGATGATGTTGAACTTACGAAACTAGAGGAGGATCATCACCAATGGGTAATCCTAAACTCGACATTTCTACAGCGCCCACAAAATGCGAAAAAACTTCGGCCGCAGAAGTAATTTTTCCTTGTGTTGCGAGGCTGATGTTCCGCCTACCAGAAACCCGATTCCAAGAAGGTGATGAAAATGCAAAAGGGATTGAATTTTCGAAAATGTGTCTTGCCAAGCGTTGGAATCCAGAAAATTAGTATGGACTAGTTAGCCAAAATCCTATATATTATTTTACTGAAAGGACAAATCATATTTTCGGCTCAATTCCTAGGTGGAGGACGGCACGTGCGCACTTTAAAGATAGCTAATTTCTATTAATTCCAAGTTTTGATGATATTGAGCTGTCACAATTTAGGTAAAATAAATAATCATAAGCTATCTGATTTCTGATAGTCGCAGTGAAATGGCCTTTTTGTTTTGTCTATAATAGATTAACATGTACTTAGAGTATGTTAATATTCTTATATTTATATATTGATTTTTGGTGTGATATTAGTTGTTTATTTACTGGTGTTATAGGAATTACTAATTGTAGCCATACCAATGTTTTGTTTTAGCTCCTGGCAATCGCTGAAAAGGACAACACCGTTTTACCAATTGGAAAGACAAATCTGGTCATTTATCTATTACATTCTAATTACTTTGTGTCAGATCCTCTTGATAATTGAATATTTACCCAACAGCTATTTGAATTTATAAATGTTTTTATGTTATTTAGCAACTGTTGATGCTAGTTAAATAAGGCTCTGGCAGTTGTTTCCATGGTTACTGTGCCAATGTAGCATCAACATTAAAACCATGGAAATATCTGTCAAAGCTGATTCTAGGCTGGACGTTGTGGTTACACATCCATGTGGCTGAACATCTTTAAAGCACTCCTAGTCCCTGTTGAAGGTTTTGGTAATGGTATTTTCATTTATTAGTACTCCATTCTATGTTGTTATAAATTATTATGCGTACTTTGTATTAACCAAGGCATCTAACAATATTGAACGAAGGAGTTACTTAGGGCCCTAAACAGGAATAGTCCCCAAGGACCTCTAACCAATGTCGTATCCCAGACTCGATATAACGCTGTAATTAGGAGCCAATCAAGAACCACCTCTCAATGATGTCATGTTATAATAATTGTCTTTTGTATGGCTGAACCAATAATATTAATTTGATCTTTGTGCATGGCTGTTATATGATATTAAGATAAGAGCAGTCCATTCAGGTTTAAGTTTACCCAGGATGCAGCCATGGTTGACAAGTTCTTTTCCTTGCCGTCTCATCTTCCCACCGACAATTTACGATCAGTGTATACATTATGGCTGGGTTGGCTAGGGTCAGGGATTTTAACTCCCGACCTTTTGATTGATGGTCCAACATGCTAGCCCAGGGGTGTCCTGAGGCAACTGCCTCCAATTTCAGGTGGGGGATCATCTTTTTTAGCCTTGAGGGAATATCATGCCTTCCTAACACTGGAGACCTGGGGTTTGCCTTCATTACTCAGGGGATTGACACCCCTGTGCTATCCAATACACAACTAGTCCTTGGTGTATCTCGCTGTTGTATTGGGAGTTCATTAAGAGCAACAGCGATTATATCGGAAGAGATTTGGGATGAGATGAGACTGATTTTAATCGGTTGATTTTTTAGCCGACACAAGAAGAGGAAGAACAGGAAGATGATGACGGTGATGTTGATGATGTCAGCGACAGTGATAACGATGATGAACTGGACACGGATATGATTGACGAACGTGATTCGGGTGATGAAGTGAGTGATTTATTATGATTATTGATTTTATAATTATTATTATTCCTGCATTGTAGTTTCGTGGGCCTTGTATTCTGGACTGTTATAATTATACTCCGTCATGAGATATACTTGAAACAGTTTCCTGATTGTAACTCTTTGTATTTCTTGAAGGACGTCATATCTATCTGTCTATTTATCTATCTATCTATGAATTTGATATAACACCCCTTCAAGACAACTACACAGATTCACTCATATGCCTCCTAAATATGATGTTGTGTTGAGTTGCTGGTGCCATTTTCATCCCATGATGAAAATTAGTTCATCTATATCAGGGTACTTAATTAATGGCAAAACTGTTATTGTATTGAATGTTTTTTCAGGGAGGTAGAATAATGGGGGTGCAGAACTGAGGAACCGAGTTCGATTCCAGACTAGTCATAGTGCTTCTTCTGCTAGGCAGCTCAGCATTAGTTAAATTAGATGTATGATGTAATGGGCATTGTGTGGCTACCAATAGTTAAATTAGACTCCTGTAATAACTTGTCATCATTCAGTCCTACGGTGACTGTAATCATCTGTCGGTTTAAAATTAAATGAAACTTATTGTTATTAATAATTATTGATTGGCATCATTGCTGTCAGGATGCAGCATTTTTCACCAGTGCATATTACACAGGTTGTGGCTATGAGGGTCAGCACAAGGCAAACTGTTACACGAGAAGTTAAGTTAGAATTTGAACAAGCTTCAGTATTAAGGGAAAAAGTTAAGCAGTATTGGTTGTTGTAACTGTTGCCTTTCGTGTTGCAGGTGGAAGTTGACATGAACAACACAAATGCTAACGTCGGTTCTCCTCACTGGGTTCTACGATGACCAGTTTTACTTTAAGATGCTTTATGAAACTGGACTCTGTAACTATCTGTAGTACTGGAAATCACTGGTTTTAAGTGCAATGGTTGTAGGTACATCATCGGTTTTGCAAGGTACTGACTATTGAACACCAAAACTGTTGCTACTGTTAAAATGACAACCTGATCTGCAAACTGGTATTTTAATTCTCATTGCCAGTATTTAGTATACAAAGATCGAGTTCAAGATCAAGTTCAATCTGATCGGGTGTATATGTGAAATAGTTTATCAAATGACTGGCTGGTGTCAGTGGTGTGAACATTAAAACTTATAGTAATTTCATGCTTTTACTTTATTGACTGAAATTGGACAAGCAGATTCCTGTACAAATGGTTTGTTCTTGTGTTATTTATGGAACAACAGATTGTGTGATGGGCTAAATAATTTTAAATGGTATATATATATATATATAACTTAAGGGTCCCTGCATGAGAAATTCCAAAAAGCTTGCTTTAATGCACAAAAGCAATAAACCTGTAAATCTCCACATGCGTTAGAATGTAGGGATTGGTGAATATGGACAAGTCCGACCAATTGTAAGCCATGTTCAAAAAGTTCACAATGGTGCTGATATATATATATATCCATCTACAACTTTATAAAGCTACATCTCTTGAGATAGGTTTTGATATTCGTTTATTATTATGTGGTGTCCTACTGCATCATGGCTTACAAGGAAATAAACTATCTAAGAATGTTATTCAATCTGTCTTTGGAGGGCATTTTATATTCTCCCTTATTTTATATTCTCACTTCTCACTGTGTATCGTTGGTGTACTCTGTTCACAGCCAAGTCCACTGGGAGCAGCTAGTAGACCACACATTTTTTTAAAAATTTCTTCCCTGCGAGGAGTTGAACCCCATACCTTGGGTCTGACAACCCAACACCATAACCACGCGGAAGTTACTGTTGCACTGTCAAGATGGAATCAAAAAATACTTTCATTAGTATTGCATAAACATGTGTATATATATATATATATATATATATATGCATGTCAACATGTTTTCTGGATTTCCCTTTTCATAAATACCACAGAGAGAAGCTCCAAAATGCTTAAAATGGCTGCCAAAATTTATGGCATTCAAAACAAACAGGTCTACAGGTTTTATTATACAACACAACATTCAGCCTCCTCACGTCGTCCACTTGGCCTTTCAAAGCAGATTTGATCTAGTTCCTCATACTAGAACAGCTATGGTTCGATCCCAGTCCTTTGCCTCAATTGATCCCTCTCCTTTGTCTCAATTGGTCCTTCTCTTTGGAATGTGAGCACTGTCTTCATCTACTAGATCAAAAATGTTCCTACTCCTTTGCTTCTCTAAAGATCTGTGTCTACTCTTGCACCATTGCCTCTGGTTCATCCTACTAGAGGTCTTTCATAACTGTTTGAATACAATATAGCAATGGACTGATCAAACCTTTAATACACAATTTTAGATACATGTAAAAAAACTTGTATCGCCATCAGAGTGCACCTAAAACACCAACACGCATTCATCTCCACTACACAAGATAGTTGAACGTCTGTGCTGCATTAAAATCTACATCAACAGAAAAGGTTCAGATCAGTTCCCACGTGTTAATGTAAGGTTTAGGATACACAAATGTTTACGCACCACCTTTTGTTCGGTTAGGTATAGTGTAATAGCTGATCTTAATATGACAGGAAAATGAATAATTCATATGTTAAATGAATAATTCATATGTTAAATGAATAATTCATATGTTAAATGAATAATTCATATGTTAAATGAGTAATTCATATGATAAATTGAGATTTTGAACCTGTATACTGTGAAATAATTTGTTTCTTTATTGCATGGGATGTGCACATGGTCAGATAAATGCCAACAACGATCAATTGATACTAAGCTTAACTAGGGCACTCAGATTAGCCATATAAATTTATACACCAAATGGCAGTATGCGCACCATTAGTAATATGCCAGATGTTGCAACAGGCATGCAACAAATTCTAAGAGTTATATTTTTGACAATGACGTTATCTTAAAAGAAACTCCATTTATCGTCAAATGCTCCAAAATGTGGAGCACCAGATCCTACAAGACAACGTATGATGCTCCCCTATTAATTAACTGCATGGCTCAGTTGTCTTTGATCTTACTTATGCACCAAGTTGCGGCTATTCGATTTTTTTCCAGGCAGTACAATTAAGTAAAGCTTGAAACCGTTGTGCTAACCCTTACAGAAGAACTACTACATACAATTACTGTCATTTAACTGTAGCGCGAACGTTTACAGAATTGCCTTCTGCAACTACCGTATTTTATCTATACGAAATGCACAAGGCATCACATGATGGCCCCACCAATAGCAATCAGGTCAATAACCAGGTCAGTTCACGACATGGATTTAGGTCAAGAGTACTACAGAGGAGGTTTCTGTTGAAGTGGATCTCTCAATGTCGGATTACAATTACTGAGAATCCCACAAGTGGAGTGTCCTCAAGGTCTCTGGCTTCATCCAGATCATCCGATTGTGGGGTCCCGCATTATTACGAAGCAGACTTGTTTCTGCTACTGCGTTACGATGACAAACATGTTTTAAAGGAGTCTTTGACGGCAATTCACGTGCATCTCGAGTCTCAAATGTTCTTCGATCTAAGTGTCTTATTTTCTAACATCTGATGATTTGTTACGTCTCACAGTAGGCACTCTTTCGATTGGCGACCCAGGCATTGAAGACATCTCTGAAAGCAGAAAGACATTCACCATCAGAACAAAATACATTTTGAACATGAATTATTCATTGAAGCAGAAGTTTTAAAGGAGTTTTTTTTGCAGTCTGTGCGATAAAAAAAAATGCAGGAAATCTGAACCTAAGGCACCGAGTGCGAATCAGGAAAAGCAGAATTACAAGTATTTGAAGGAAACGTGCATAAATAGTAGAAAATGTATTCAGCAAACATTATATGTTTAAAGTCTAAGTGTACAATGTATAGATGTGTGTATTTATGCTTTACTTTATGTGTAATGTAGGTATTGATGTATGCATGTAAGTATGTATGTGTAATATGCAACGCAGATGCCCAACAAAGAAAAAAGACTACAGGGTAAAAAAAATTACACTACGGAGATTAAAGACAACCCAAAGGAGGAGAAATTAAGAATAACCAGAGAAAAATTATTACCCAACTGACACAAATAAGAAAACTAGGAAACTTCAGTGAAAAGGACCCAAGAAAAATTCAATTGCACACACACCTCTGTCACCAATCACACTAAGGCATAAGTTTAATGTATTAATATAAGTATGTATCTAGATATTGATATGATGGTGCTTTTAAAGGCACCAAAAGGAAAGGTTCTTAACAGAGAAGAAAAGAAATGCCACTCACTTGCAATGCAGAATGACACACTCTGAGCAGCAGTAGTTGTTCTCCCATCGTGGGTCGTCGATCGCAGGATTCTGGCATCTGGTATAGTTGCAAATCGGCCTTGGCTGAAAAAGGGAGAAAAACACAATTACTTAAAGAGAGAAAATACTGTAGCAGTTATATGGCTAAGACAAACACACAACTACACAATAGAGGAAACAATTCCCTGCAGAGAAAATATAGAGTAATTCCAGAGAAAAATTTAAGAATATTATAATGGAGAAACTCCATAAATGCCTAACAAAGAAAAAATAAACAATTGCCACAGGATTAAAAAAAAGAATTACACAATAGAGAAATAAACAATTATCAAAAGAGAAAAATTATTACTCCATGGAGACAAAACTCGCCAACAGAGAAAAATGAGCACCTAACCAACACGAATTGGAGAACTAGGAGACAAATTAAACCCCTCACTTTGAAAGGTGACTACAGGATGTTATATGATATTCAGTAACAATGCATTGCCAGACCACTAGGATAAAATAAATTAGCTCATCACAAATACACCCTAAAACTCACGTGACAATCTGCAACATCTTCTGAACAGCAAGACCACATAGTTGCTCTAGACAACTTTCCTTACTACACACTAGCACGTTGCTTGCTTACATATCGATGCTATCGATAGACTCTTTAGGTACTTACCTTGTAGCCTCAAAACCCACAGCCCAAAATGATGTAATGCATGGATACAATTCTAAGCTTAACCTCTAGCTGCTAATATTTATAGTTGTTTTAAAAGTTGAAACGTGTACAAACTTTCTCCAGCTTCTCGTCTTGTTTCGGTGACATCATTCTCTCTGAGCTGTCTGACGAACGTCGACTCATTTCCATGTTGTCTGTTTCATCCTTTGGATCTGACTCATCCTCCATGACTCTGTCCTGTGACTCAAATGGAGAATCTGACTCAACCAGTTTGCGTTTCGGCTTAGACGATGTCGATGGTTTCTTAGGCTTCTTTTGTTTCGACTTTGCAGACGTCGGTGGCATCTTGTCCTGAAACGCCAATCCACACAATAGCACTCAACATGAAGACTACGAGTGTAATTAAATACAAAGACAATGGTTAACTGACGTGTAATTGTACAGTTGCCTCTCAACAATGCTGTCTTGTGACAAATATGATTCATGTTGTTGTTCTCCTACATCCACAAATGGCAGTTTCTGAGTTAATCTAGTTAGTAATATTGTGCCATAGGAAAGCCAGCTGTACTGAAACACCTAAACTTAATACATTAATGAGTGTACCAAAACTGACAGGTATTCCAATGCAGCTCATTGATTAATCCTACCATTTTCTCAACAAATTGAAAATTAAACATAAAAAATCCACACTACATTGCTGAAAATTCGAATGTCATTTTCACAAGAGATACAAAGATTAGAAACTCTAAAAAAATAACAAATAAGCAAGAGTTCTACAAACACATTTGAAAAATAACACTAAATATCTTTATTGTTAGCAAATATAAAAGATACAAAGAATATGTACATCCAAAAGAACAAAATATTTTATCTTAATTTAATAACATAAACATTTTAATATTTATTTTTTCCAGAAAATAACAGTGTTAAAATATTTATTTTTCCAGAAAATAACACTGCTTCATGAAATCTTATATGGATATAAGACACCTGAACATTCTATTTAATCAGATTTCTTAAATGTTAAATATTTATATTCTTGCCTTATTCAGTGCACAGTATTCAGCCAACTGCTTTATGTACTCTTTCTTGTTTTCCTCTGCTCGATTATTGTAATCCTAGGAAACAGAAAAAAATTGGCAGCTGCAGGAATGCGACACTAAATCTGGACAGATTTTCAGCTGTGATCAAAAAAAATCTCAAACAGATTGTTTCAAGAGCAACAGAAGAAATAATCAGAGCATAAATATGACAGTCACATGGTCGTACTTATCTTGTCATATCATTATTACAAACACTTTTAATGTATGCAATGTCACATAGGCAAAGACAAAGGTTTCACGGAAAATGTCATTTTTTTAAATATTTATAATCTATGAAAGAGTCATTACCATATCATCAATCAAATTTATGGGGTCTATAATTGGTCCACTTAGCAGGCATAACTGAATAGGCTTTGTTTCATGGCCTTTTACACACCAGGCAAGTTGTAGGTAAATTGTTACTTTTCTTGGCAGCAATAGCATATGAAAAAAAATCATTAAAGAGGGCAACTAGCTACAACCGAAATAAATAAAAGAGGGCAACTATTTACAAAAGGGTTTCATAGACCTCTTTGGTTTGAGCATCTAGTTCGTCCCACATGGTGGAAATGGCAGTGTAGAGATCTTCATACGATGCAAGAGGATTTTTGATTCTAACACAATCCTTCGATTCTCGGAAAAACAAGGAGAAGGCGGAAAGTGATCGGCAAAGGAAATATCTAAATGGTTTTTTATAGACCTCTTTCAATTCTCCGTCCAAACGATCCCACATGCTTGCGACAATCTTGGATATTTCACCGAACGTTGCTTGCGGATTCTGGCTCTTGATAGCCATCTGCGTATCGCGATAGAAGAAGGCGTAGGCTGAAAGCGGCCTAAAAGATAGAAAAACACAGCACAAAACACATGCAAACATGAACAATTGTCATAACACAAACTAGAAAACATGTTTGGTAAAAAGTCTGAAAGCATATTGGACATGAATTAGATACAAAAGAGATTTTTAAAAACACACAGCTTGAAAATGGAACAAAACAAAAACCACGAAACTGAATATCCAGTACATGACACAAACTAAAGAATGGCAGAAGAAATTTATTCAGTAGCAAAGAAATCCAGCAATATGTAGACAATAAACAGTATCTACGCAAGAACCAAATTAACATAACTACATTGCCAGGAATGCTTAACAAGATCTATGTGTGCACCAGTAAAATAGAAAGATTTGAAGTGAAATACTACATCAGTCAGTATGAATAAAAACAGAACCCATACCAAAAATCACAAGTGTGGCAGATCAGATGAGTTGCTTGACAAGGCGCTATATAAATATCCATTTGAAAATAAATTATGAAAACAAAGCAAAGTCCTGGAAACACATCAAAACCATAACCGATGGCAATGTGTCCCAGACCCTGTAAAACAAAAAGAGCAAGAAATAGATGATCGGCATTGATCAAATCCTAGACAGGAAATTACTTACCAATTCATCCAATCAACATCAGTCTCAGAGATTTTGAACCTTGATACAGTGACTCACAAGAGAGAACTTACCTCTTAGGTGCTGCAGGATCCTTCTTCTTCTCACTAACGGCAATTTCTCTAGACATTCAAATCATTAAATCCAAAATTAAAATTCGTCATTACTAGATTCGTTCGAGTTGACCCATCTTGCAGCAATTGTCTCGTTGAAGTGAACTTTCTTCAAGCTTTCAGGTTTATTAAAAGTATATAAGTAAGTGTGTAATATTATTAATCTTAATGTAAAAATTGTGACTTCTTAGGTCCCAACGCTTAAGTGTTGCTTTCTGGCACAATTTTACAGCAAGTATCAAAATTTGAAAAGAGCTTCAAAGAAGAACTGTTTGGTCACAAAATGTTGCAATCAATTTTGACATGTCTTTTATGCAGTAGATATTATACCCTGTCCAGAATCTAGAAACTGGTCCATAGACCCAATCGAGGAACACAGATAAACGCCATAAATTCACCATTACACACAATTTAGAAAGAAAATCGCTAAATGGAAATGTGCCAATGTAAAATACATTTCCAGGACTGAGTTCAAACAGTCATTGAGTAATCAATTTATCAGAAATCTTACCTAGAAGACTTACCCATTTTGTTGCTTTGTGTCCCTAGAAATTTCTTTTCTAATTTTAGCAGAATTCTTCTCATTATTCTTATTCATGACCTTTGACTTCAGATTTTGCACTTTTTGATTGGCGTGCTCAGTGTCCCCCTTAGCACTCATTCGTTCTTCCATTCTACCAGCATTTTCATTTTCACTTCTAATAAAAGGTTTGTAACAACACCTTAAACAACAGCAAGACCATCTGCGAGAAAGTTCAATACTTACCCGACTATGTGGAGTTAAATACGATCAATGGAGCAATTTCTTAAACCAAATTATCAGTACGTACCCTCCAGAAGCCATATTGTAATAGTAATATTGTATTAAATTATTTTTTAATCACAACATTTACACAAAAATATTGCAGATGTAATGTAGCAGAAAGGTTTTAGAGCAAACACGAAAAATGCAATAAATAGTAGTTTACAAATGAAAAGAGCAAGCTTGCTAGGAAGCAAGTATGTTAATAGCACGCGCAGTAATCTGCTTGCCAATATCCAAAATGAGACAGAGATGCACGTCTCGCAGGAGACTGGTGTCTCGCAGGAGACTGGTGTCTTGCAGGAGACTGGTGTCTTGCAGGAGACTGATGTCTCGCTGTCTCATGTAAGATGCATCAAGAAATGTAAAGCCAGTGAAGCACAACAAAAACACAGATCAAGAGAGATTAAGCTTAGAATGCTCCTTCAGCTGTCACTACTTTCAAACCTTGGAGTTCAACAGAAGTTTCTTCCAGAGAAAATCCATCACTCACGAAAGCATGATGTGCCCTACAGGTCCCAAATGCGGTGCAGCAAAACAGACCGATCACAGGATCACTGCTCTACATATGCACGTAAGGATTGGGGATTTGGTTCAATCACTCTGCATTTATATCGAGACTAATGAGCTAACTTTCAAGCATATGAAATAAATTAGACGCTTATTTCCACTGATTCAACACTGAGTTTCACAGAACAAGACGAGTCTTACTTTTTTGGTCCCTTCTTGTCTTTTCGAAGCTTTAATGGCTTCGGTGGTTTGTTGCGCTTAGCGCTCGGTGGCTTCAACCCCTTTTCGAGAAAGCATTTCCCTGCCAACTAAACAAACAAACATTTGACAAACTTTAGATACTTTTCTGCTACATAAACATTACAAACAATGCTAACATTTCTATCCTCTTGCTCTTCCTTCATGAAAACATACCTTCTCACTCCCACATTCCTAAACGATATTTTTTCTTTAGAAAACTCCAGATGCAAAATATCATCAATTAATAACATAAACCAAAGGATTGATTATCTGCATTGTAGCAAAGCATGATGATGAACCTAGCCTTCAGCTTAGTTACGTATAAACATCACAATTCCCCCTACCTTCGACAGAGGGAGGCCGTCATCGCTGCTCTCAGCCTCCACTTCATCTCCTTCATCCTCCTCTTCCTCTTGGCTAGGTGCCAATTCCTCTTCTTCCTCCTCCTCGTCCGTAAAGTCGCGGCCTGGCGAGCACGACATCCATAAAGTCGTCACCGCATTTTCACCCGAAGAGTCTTCATCGTCATCAAAAATCTCTTGCTCCTCCGTCTTCGATTGCTCCTCTCGACCGAGCGACTGGAGAGAAGATGAGCTGCCGGTCTGCGAGTTCACTATGAGCATGCTCTGAGCAACGACCGGCTGGCGAGTATAGGTCTTGATCGGCGGAGTAATGATAGACTGCGGCTGCACTTCAAAATTATCGTCACCAAAGCTTGGTGTGTGAAAAGCCTAAAAAACAGATAAGTTGTGAATGTTACTAATCTGGATTGCGGAACACAGAGTTTGAGTTTTACAGAGACTTTTAAATATGCAAGAGGACTTGATGCTTGATAATTAAACATCTTTGCGGTATAATTGCATAATAATAATTAAAAAGACATAAGATTTCAGATAAGGCGGCATGCTAGATTTTAGAGATATTATAGGCAATTCTGATATATACCATTGCAAAAGTTTTGATTTTAAATTTTTAACCATAATGGCATCAAAAAACAACCAAAACGAACGCTATGACTGAAGGAATCTAAATCGGTCTGCTTTTTCTCAGGGCAAAATCAACCTTTTCAAGTTGTAAACATCAATCAGCATCACTTTTATAGCTCTAAATCAGTTTTCTTGCAATATGATGTAACGACACTAAATTTGAGATTAAAATTAAAAACCCAAACGTGGTCATTAATTTTTAAAAACACAGAAACTGATTTTTGGAAGAAAATTTCTGAAAATTGTCCACACATCCAGATTTTCTACATCAAAATGATTTTGAACAGAACCATTCAACATCCAAGGAAATCAGAAGTGTCCTCCAAATTGCTTTGCTGTTAACTTAAGCTGCACAACATAAACCGACTGATTACAAGTTTACCTCAAAGATGGATGTTCGACTTCCCGAATTCCCAGAGCTATGATTGTTGCCAGAAATCGACATTGTCTCTTTTTCAACTAATAAAACATAACATTAAAGTTCATAAATTCACATAACAGATAAAGCTATTACATGACAATAGTTCTGAAAGGGGACAAAGCTCAGTCGCATCCTTCATTCATAATAACCATCAAAATAAAAATAATCTAATAAAAAAAGGATAGATTGTGGAATGTGGAAGGGAAAATGCTAAGCTTACCTTACCAAGTTCTCCTTTCAAAATACTCATGAAAATAATAGCTAATAAAGTAGAATATAATCTGGAATATAAAAAAATATATTCATGATATGTGCAAATAAAAATTGTTAAATAGTTTCATCATATTTTGTTCATAAAAATGAAAATCAGTAATCATTAAATCATCCTATTATCCATCAATCATCACGAAAAATCAGCATTTTGCCCACTGCCAATCAGTATTTTACCCATGTCCACAAGGTAAGCACATGACACACTTCCATAAATTTCAAAGAAGACAAATGCACTGGATCATTCGTATGTACTGTCTTGTACACCGTCATATCGCAAAAGACCCTAAGAATGACTGGGTGCGCAGAGAATCGCCGAAACCCGAATCCCCCAAACTGATTTCCACCGAAAACGAAGCTGGATTGATTAAAAGGATTCTACTTAAGTGGAAGTTGGATCAATGAATAGAATTATGGATTGATGAATGAATCTCACTGTTCAGCGTTTTTAAATAGTACATTACTGTTTTCGGGGATTCGGGATTTTTTTGGTCTTGATCCCGAATGCCCAACCTGACACTAACCGACCATCACGATGCCTAACCTGACAATAACCGATCACCACACCGCATATTATTAAAAGTATTTAGATGTTTTAACTGCACGCATGCGCCGAACGTACTTTTAGATGTTTTAACTGCACGCATGCGCCGAACGTTGCGAATGCACCGGCCGAAGTTTACACGGCTTCGGCCGCAGAAGTAAAATATGTATCCCATCAAAATTTGCTGATAAACAATATGGTGACCGCAAATCCTAGCAAAAAATGAAACACAACCGATTCAAGCGTTCACATTTACTAATGCCGCAAGCAATTTCAATAACCTGATCAATAATCCTTTAAAATTGGAACTCTTGAAACGTCACTTATAAAACTAACAGAATTACGGAACTCGTACAGGAATCTTGCACTGCAGCGCGAGATCACGTGTAAAGTTAAGCGAAGACCACCTCGTCAACCTTAAATATAATAAATTATCGTTCAGATCGTCTCCACGCGAATAACAATTAGAACAAACGTATCGTTTACTATAACAAAATCATCTCGAAAACAGTGCGAAATACAATAGACTTCCTTAAAACTTACAAAACTCTTATTGTTGACCATTGAATTACCTTATGAATATTTATAAGCAACGACTACAAATTCATTCAAAACATCACTGCCATAAATTTTCTTACTAACTAATCAATGATAATCTATTGGTCCTTGCTAACTAATCGTGATAATAAACTTCATTTGTGCATCGTCGTTATTAGTCCCAGTTGACGACCAAACTAAAAAGTTATGTTATGTCGCGCTTTGCATCAGACCAAAGGATGATTGATTATCATGGACGTATGATGAGATTCTGATTTTAATGTAATCAATTTAATTGCCAATGGGTAGACGTACAGTAGGCCTATATCTGTTCTACATAGGCCTAACGCTGTTTGTTTGCAAACTGGGATTGGTCAAACCTCTTCCCTTCAACAGACCTGCAGCCTCAGAAACTGAAAAAGCATTGTACCTGCTCAAGTTGTAGATGATGTCGTCCTTAAGTGGTTCAATTATCTTCTGTTCAAAATATGCTTCCACGTACATTTTACTTAGACCCTATGCTTCTGTGAACTTCTCTCCATGATATTGTCTTATATCACTGTACACATAGGCTTATAGAACCACCAGAATTACAATGAACGCATATCATATTGTCTCTGCGTGTCTTTCTCATACATTTTTCTAAAGCCTACACATGCATGCCTTTACCCTCTGATGCCCCATATCGAAGTCACATTTCGCCCAATCCCACTATGGTTTTCACTGAATTAAGATACCATAATATTACCTCATATAAGAATTATACAGTCTTATACCGTCTTACCCATAGGCTTATATAAGGCCTAGCCTATAGCTATAGCAGTTCTGTCATCGCGAAAAACCACACATTATAGCCAACTCGACCTGCATGAATTCATACATTTTACATTGAAACGGATGCGTTTGATTCCGGTTGACCTGTACGTGTTTGTATGACATCTTCTTAAAGTATACATGTGCAAGGTGGCTGCTGAATATCATGTGTAGGCCTACCATGGAGGAAGAATCATTCATTTGTTTTCGTCGTTTTCAACGCGGTGGGCATGCAGCATTTTCAACTTAACTCCTGCCAGCTGCATATAATTATACAAACTAGACCAACTCTTAACACCCGCAACGGTGCATAATATAATTATATACAGTTGAGGACACGACTGCATGGAGATCTGCTTTTTGGTACTTTGATATGACTGCTGAAACAAAGACCAAGCGACAGGTGCCCGCCAGCGCCGTCGAAATGTTCTGTTGTTGACGAATATGAATGGCTTATTGGCGGCTCTAGCAGCGGGCTAGGTACGCCTACGTGTGGGCTCTGAATGCTGAGCAGACTGAGTTGGCAGTCTATTAAGGTATATCATATCCTGGTTATCAAGTGTTATGATCCTCGCAATCGATTGGAGTCGGTTGATCTGGGGTTACATAAAGATCTGGAAAAGCTCCAAAACACGTATACGCATGCAGGTTATGAAAGCAACTGTTTCGGTGAATAAAAAGAATGAGCGTACGTAACGAACGAAGAGACAGTACAGTGCTAAAAGCAAACAGAGTAAATTTGTAAGTACTGGGAACCATGAAAATCCTAAGCACTAAGATTCTGAAAATGAACCAGGACGCAAGAACCTAATTGATTATGAATATGGAAGCCACAGAAAATCTCCCTCACAACGACGAAGTCTCGTATCTATCTGAGCTACAACGTCTTGAAAAGGTCTTATCAGAGGACGCGTCCCGTTCGTCTCGTGAAGAAGGCCCCCCTGTGAGCAACGGTGCAGTCGTTGTGCCTCCCGAAGCGAGCAAGCAGAGAAAACTCGTCTACAAGGTGACGCTTCAACCGAGGCTCTCGGAATCCGCACAGGGACCGGAAATACCTGCGCAGTACCTCGAACTCTTCGAGAAACTTCAGCCTCGGATCATAGCACGAGGCCTCGCCTCGGACAGCGAGTCTCTCCTCACTCTCAACCGTAGCCTTCGACCAAAGACCAAATCTTGCAACAACAATCAAGCACTCAATTCGCCACTGACGGAGAGGGATGCTCCTCTTAGGGTCCTCGGCGGGAGACGCATGCCCTCAGAAGCCCTAGCCGTCGAGAGGCAGCTGTCCCCCTGGTCCATTCGCACTAGAGGGTCACTGACGCTACCAACGAGGCGTAATCACATCGGCTGCGCTTCACCAGAGATGCCTAGTTCAAGAACACTGCCTGCGCAAGGTGTAGTCATGAGGGACTATGAAAGAGGGACACCGTTTGGAAGCATGAACGGAAGACACCTAGGGTCAACTGAACGCCCCCACTCTGCCCCTAGGACCCCGACTGAAAGGGTCCTGCGCACAAGGTCATCTTGTGAGGACGAAGAGGACCGCAGTTGGGCACAGGATCTTTTTTCTCCAATGGACTCCTCCTACAGGAACTACAGCCAACAGATATTCCGCAACGCTAGAAAACTGAAGAGCTTTTCTTCAGAGGAAGACCCGGAACAATCCGAGTTCCTCCGACAGCTGATCGGAGGACGACTGAGACATTTGAGGTCCATCTCCGTAGATTTTTCTGGGGTGAAATGTGACCAGGGTTCATGGTCGACGCCCGCAGCCTCTGTCTTCAACTCGCCCTCTACCCCCTGCGATACGATATCGAGCGTAGAGGAAGCAGATTTCCTAAGAAACTCGCAGCATCTTCGCGGGATGAACAGATTCGGATCCGTGCAGGGGCTAGAGAACACAGACTCGTCTGTCACGAAATCTTCGTCCGAGATAGCCAGCTATCCATGGTTTGCATCCGAGGTTCCTCCAGCTTCGGCACATACGTCACATGGACCGTTAAACTCCTCTACTTCGCATGGCTTTTCCTCTGAGGCTGGAACCTTCCGTGGATGCGATTTCAATCCAGCAACTGCTCCGCGCTGCAAGAACAACGGAACTGACCTTGAAATAAATCCCGTAACATCAGGCGGTGCTAACTCCAGCGAGGGGATCGAACTGCTCTTTCAGATGATGGCGCGAACATCTGAACATCAAGGAACACAATTGAAATCCGAGCCGTCAAGTGTCCCGACTGAGAAAGTTTGCACCAACATAGCACAAGAAAGTCGAACTGAATCGAACGCACCCAACGAAGATTTGGATCTCAGTTCCATCTCCGCAGAAACTGAATGGTCAGTGTTGACCGATGAAAGCTCTACGAACGAGGACCAAGGATGGACAGCAGTGGACAAATACACCGGCAGCAAGAACCATCTGGAAGATGGTCAGTCTGGTCAGAACAGTGCCACCCAGTCAGAACGAGCGTCCACGCGTAGCGACAACTCATCGAATGACGATGGTCAGCTTCAGGAAGAGGAGGAAAGACTGGAGGAGTTGATGCCGGAGGTGAGTTCAAAGTTTGTCTCCAAGGTAACCGTTTTGCTGCGGAGTCCAAGGGAACGGCCGGATCCACCGGTTGCCACAGGGTGTCGAATACAACAGCTTCCAATCAGACAACTGAAACCCATTCAGGAGTGGACGCTTTAGCGATTGCAGGTGAACAGCACACAACACGCAGCGACTGTTTCTTACGTTAATTAATTGATGAATTGTCGCGAAATAGGACGTCGACTGATTTTCTAAACATTGCCTGAAATTGTAATTTTACTTTGATTGGAAGTACACGTATATGTCTATGTCATATGCAGCGCTACTTTTAAAGAAACCAGAATCCAAAATTCTGCATGTATATATATATATATATCGCCATCCATTTGAAGAGATATCAATTAGATGGTTTTACATTTGCGTAATTAATTGTCATTTTCAAAAAGCTGCATAGGCCTAGCTACTATCTTTCACACCTATAGAAACAGCTATAAGAATTTTCAAAATAATATGCAAGAGCTGCCCAGCTTAAAATTGGAAAACCTGATTTGACGAATTCAACGAACTATCGTCTATTATTACATCTGAGTAATTTTTTGGATAATTGAAGATCAGTTTCATTAATTTTCACCTGGTGTTGAATAGTTAAACGATTCCTGCACTTGTGAAACACACAACAAGTGAAAACGTTGCCTTCACCCTTTCAACCAATTTTAAAACCTTATCTTGCGCCAAAATTCAATTTTGTGTTTTGAAAGTTGTGTTGTGTGTTATTTGGCATGTAGTCATCTCTCTATATATTTCAACTATGGATATCTGTACTAGTGCACTTTAAATATTTGCATGGATTCATACATAGGGCCTGTATCCATGCATGTGATTACACACATGTATTGATAAACGAATAGGCCTATGTAGGCCTACCTACAGTCTTACACATATAAGTACATATACACGTATACCTTCAAGCATACACACATTATCTATGCATTACACCATCTATCTGTCAGCTGTCAACGGGAATCCGTTGGTTGGTTCCACGCTCGTGCGTCTGTCCGCCGATGGTGACTCTTTCAGCATTGTCCTGTGCATTGTCCTGTTCATTGTTTTGCTCATTAGCGTTAATTTTCCGTATGAAATGACAGTCAACATCATACGTACAGGCTAGCGCAGATTCTTGAATGGGCGTTATACAAATGTTCGATTACATTACATACACACAAGCATGCTTGCATACATACATACATACATACATACATACATACATACATACATACATACATACATACATACATACATACATACATACATACATACATACATACATACATACATACATACATACATACATACATACATACATACATACATACATACATACATACATACATACATACATACATACATACATACATACATACATACATACATACATACATACATACATACATACATACATACATACATACATACATACATACATACATACATACATACATACATACATACATACATACATACATACATACATACATACATACATACATACATACATACATACATACATACATACATACATACATACATACATACATACATACATACATACATACATACATACATACATACATACATACATACATACATACATACATACATACATACATACATACATACATACATACATACATACATACATACATACATACATACATACATACATACATACATACATACATACATACATACATACATACATACATACATACATACATACATACATACATACATACATACATACATACATACATACATACATACATACATACATACATACATACATACATACATACATACATACATACATACATACATACATACATACATACATACATACATACATACATACATACATACATACATACATACATACATACATACATACATACATACATACATACATACATACATACATACATACATACATACATACATACATACATACATACATACATACATACATACATACATACATACATACATACATACATACATACATACATACATACATACATACATACATACATACATACATACATACATACATACATACATACATACATACATACATACATACATACATACATACATACATACATACATACATACATACATACATACATACATACATACATACATACATACATACATACATGCATACATGCATGCATGCATGCATGCATGCATGCATGCATACATACATACATACATACATACATACATACATACATACATACATACATACATACATACATACATACATACATGCATGCATGCATACATGCATACATACATACATACATACATGCATGCATGCATGCATGCATACATACATACATACATACATACATACATACATACATACATACATACATACATACATACATACATACATACATACATACATACATACATACATACATACATACATACATACATACATACATACATACATACATACATACATACATACATACATACATACATACATACATACATGCATACATGCATGCATGCATACATACATACATACATACATACATACATACATACATACATACATACATACATGCATGCATACATACATACATACATACATACATACATACATACATACATACATGCATACATGCATACATACATACATACATACATACATACATACATACATACATACATGCATGCATGCATGCATGCATACATACATACATACATACATACATACATACATACATACATACATACATACATACATACATACATACATACATACATACATGCATGCATGCATGCATGCATGCATGCATGCATGCATGCATGCATGCATACATACATACATACATACATACATACATACATACATACATACATACATACATACATACATACATACATACATACATACATGCATACATACATGCATACATGCATACATACATACATACATACATACATACATACATGCATGCATGCATGCATGCATACATACATACATACATACATACATACATACATACATACATACATGCATGCATGCATGCATGCATGCATGCATGCATACATACATACATACATACATACATACATACATACATACATACATACATACATACATACATACATACATACATACATACATACATACATACATACATACATACATACATACATACATACATACATACATACATACATACATACATACATACATACATACATACATACATACATACATACATACATACATACATACATGCATGCATGCATGCATGCATGCATGCATGCATGCATACATACATACATACATACATACATACATACATACATACATACATACATACATACATACATACATACATACATGCATGCATGCATGCATACATGCATACAT
>OY365807.1:3289323-3429323 GCA_959347315.1 Bimastos eiseni | reverse complement strand
TGAGAGGACACGTGATTATAGAAAACGGAGAAAATGAGTCCGGGAATGGAAGTCAAGTGGATTGATGCGGGAACTGTCATTGTTCTTCAATATATGTCTGCGCTCTACACAAATAGAACTTCGATGCATCTGAAATCGAACACCTGAATGTCCCCTAAATAGGCTAAATTAACCAACTGTCCAACTGCATAATTTCTCCCAGCGGAAGCAAAGTCATACCGGTGACCCTGACTTCCGTTCCGCAGTGGTCATCATCGGGTGATCTACCGTTTCCACGTTCAACACAAGACTCGACCCCAGCAACATAACAACGGTAATCGATCGACGATGGGGGTCTCGATGAATAATTCATGAAGTCAGAGGTCACGCGCCGTAACGCCAGCAGATCCAACCCCAGCGTAGGTCTATCAGTGGGATCGATTTTGATAATTTGCAATTATGATTTCCGACGCAGTCAAAGGACGGTCGATCGGCGTGGGTCAGGTTACACAGCAGCAGAAGGCCAGAAGCGATATTGATTTTCAATTGACTAGAATCAGATTTATTAGGAGGGGCGCATAATTGGAACATATCCAACACATACCGAATCTGGAGTATCTCCCACTGCAGAGACATTCCTCCCTTCCCAAGGGCCTTTCCTTTCTGTTCCGACTATAAATCCCACAAGAGATAATTTTCCCCATACATATCACTACGGACAGCATACAATAGGCATACGTCCTTAATTTCTGATACCCTGAAATTCTTACTAGGCCTATGTCCTAACAGTCTCCACAACGAAGCAACATTTCACAAACACTTGTCTCCCTTTCCTGAACAGCCTAATACCTATTCTTAGGCCATGGGCCTACATGTAAAGTAATTCTTAGAAAATTGCTCAGCGCCCACAAAAATCCACGACATTGAAGATAGGTTATACACTGGCGCTATATCAAATCTCGCAATAGCCAAGCTTCTCTATTTGTTCCGGTGCTAAGTCAAAATCAAGGGAGGTCAAGCCGATACGCTATAGGATGCATTCAAGCGTGTAATTGTGGTCAAGGTCTCATCAGATAATTCACTAAAAAATTAGCATTGTCAAAGGCCATAAAATTATAGGCCTACGTACTATCGTCATTGAAAATCGTATAACTTACAATAACATAGCCTATAATAAAATCGAGAGCCTTCTGTCCAGTGGTATCCAGTGTTTGGGAGAGCCTGAATATAGGTCGTGATTCTGTTGATATTTTACTTTTAGCCACAATATAGACTTATCGGGTCTAGGGCATCTCCCCCGGACATCTCCCCCTGAACAATTCGCCCCCCCCCCCCTATGACCCAGCTAAACTATTTTAATAGTGCAAATAAATTTAGACAGCAAAACGAATGAACATTTATTTTAATTTAAACTATCTTTTTGATTTAAAAGGAACAAAACTAACGGCCGAAAAATCTTCATAGTTTACCTTTGCTTTACATTCACTTCAAGCTGTCCCTGCACCTCTCCGACGTTCGCACACAGAACTAGACTAACGGCGTTATTTGTTAATTTTTTTGTTTAGCATAAACATAGCCGTTTAATGCAACTTTGTTCTTTCCACGTACGCTAGCTACAGTTTCCACCTCCATCTCTTCGCATTTCTCGTCTAATAATTATTTATCTTACAGAGTAATGACAGATCATATAGCAAGTCAGGTTAAATATAGACACTTTTTTTAATATTTACCTAAAGCATCAGAGTGAGACACATTTGATTAAGTAAGGTTGTTGATTGTTCACCAGTTAACTATCAATTAATTAAGCAGTACACGCCTCCATGATAAACTATTCTTCTATTTATTTTTGATTCAACATTTGCCTTAAGTATCAAAGTGAGATACGTTGAATTAAGGTTGCTCGTTGTGTTTTAATATCAAACCCGTTTTTTGATCACAGGGGGGGGGAAATCCGGGGGGAAATGTCCTGGGGAAGATGTCCGGAACCCAACCGCATGAAATAGGCTAAAGTACCACCAAGAACAATCATGTAGGTAGGTTATTCATTTTTAAATGACTAATCAAACGGTCATGTTAAGCTAGGCCTACAGACTATTATCTACAACGAAAAATCCTACGTTTGCGCACTTCCGCCAAGTTAATCCCAGATGCACAGAAGGAACTCGTTATTGTCTGAAGTAGGCAACGGGAAATCACATCAGATCTCATCCCCGGCGAAATAAAGAAAATGGACCTGACTTGAAAGTGACTTTGAGCTCACTGTCATCATGTTACAGTAGCTTATATAGCGCAATGCATCGCCAATCGGTTGAAAGTCCGTTTAGACAATTAACACACATAATACTATATAGATTGGTTGGGCACAGCAGACGCTCTTTGGGCATTAAATTAATGTTTGACGAATATTTCAAGGCATAATGCCAGTTTGAGCCTTAAATAGCATTGTAGTTTAATCATGAATAATCTAGCTCTATGTAGTTTGCATGAACAATTGCAATGAGCATATTAATTACACCTCAGCCTTGGAACTGCCCACATAATAGGTGCAATGCCCGTGGCTTAATATCCTCCTTTTCCTTATCTGTCCGAGATCTGGGCCTCCTTCCTGACCCTACCATTTCTCTGTCATGCCACGTGAATGCTCTATCGCGCTCCTGCATGCTTCTATCACCTGCGCCAGATCCGCTCTATTAGACAGTCGCTCCCAGCACCTCAACGCATTCCTTTCAAGACCCTCGAGCTGCTGCGCAGCTCTCCTTGGCTTTGCCCCGCCTACCTTCTGCAAGTCTTTTGGCTTTCTGCACTAGGGTCTCCTCTATTCCGCACCGGGTTTCCATTCGTTCCTCTGCCGGCGGACTTCTGGTGGTTCCCCTCATGCGCTCTGCCACAGCCCACTCTAGGAGCATCGCCTATGTGGGTCCCACTAGCTGGAACAGCCTTCCTCTCTCTCTTCGGGAAGAGCTGGTCTCTCTTACCTCTGCCGCCTACTGCAAGCGCCTTCAGACTTTCTTGTTCTCCGTCTAGCTTTGTTTTGAGTGGTGAGCACCTCTGATCACGAGTGGCGCTATAAAAGATTTCAATTACAATTAACGCCCTTCTAAAGTCCATGTTCATTCATTGCGAAGATTACATAGCGCCCCTTGCAGACAGTGGCGGATTTAGGTTTTATTGCATGAGGGGTAGGGGAGAATTTCAAGAGGGCGCCTGTACTTATATAGTCAAATACAGTAAATTAATTAAAATTCATCCAATTTAGCCGAATACATCAAACAGAATCAAGAATCTAAACAGAAACTTTTTAAACTTGTCAACTTGACTACTTGCTTGAGTAACATAAATTTATGCTTATATATAACAAAATATTTATTAATGTAATTTATTGGATATTGATCGAAGCTTTACGCAGAAACTTGTTAGTTTATATAAATTGCTTCATGAGTGATTTCATTGAAGCAAAACGATTTATAGTTGATTCGAAGGCGATGTTCTCAGCAAGATCACGTTCAATTGAAATTAATGCCAAACCAGAAAGACGTTCGTTTGTCATTGTCGATTGCATATAGGCTAACTTTTGATAATCTTCAATTAACTGAAACTTCTTTCAGCAGTGGCAGAAGCTTTGCAAAAGTTGGGAGCCGGGGAACCGCTACACATTCCTCCTCAAATGCAAGTGCATTTACTGGACCATAGGGCCTATCCTCAGAATGTGTAGCTATCAACCCGTCCGCTCCCAACTATATCATACTTGCGCTCCACTATTTATATAGTGTCCTATCAATACCTCTTTAAATAAAGGTGTCTAAGAGTATAATTACATTAATCAACTGTCAGCTGCGCCTTATTTTTGGCAATCAATTATTGGACTTAGAGGAAAGTAGTTTTATTTACTCACTAAATAGCAGTGTTAAATGGTAAATAAGCTAAAGTAATAGTAGCAATCATAATTATTATTGTAAATTCAATAAACACATGTACGATGCCAGCTAGCGATTCGTGTGCGCGACACTTCACTAAGGAGCATACCATTTTAGATTTAATCAAGATTAGTTTCACATCAATCATCGCACAGAAAGGGATGCAGTTTCGTTTAGTCAACAAATTAATACGTTAAAAATTCATAAATAGGCCACCACAACAATACCAATTATTATTTTTAATTTCAAACACGTACTACGCCACCTACCGATTGAGGGGCGCGTTCCAGTCTGTCCAAGGGTGTGGATAAAATGTGAACCGCGAACTGGCGAACTGCTAACCGGTAAAATGCGAACCGTTTGTGAACTTGTTTTCGATTGGCTGCCAAAAGTCACGTGACCGGTTGGCGCCTATGGTTGTCATTTATATTTTTATTCATTCGGCCAAATGTTTTCGGCAATTATCTCTAAACGATACTAGCTATGACCCTGAACCCTATCTATTAACTACACTACCCCTAATCCTAACCCTAAGCGACCCTCACGATGCCAACCCTGACCCTAACCGACCCTCACGATGCCTTAACCGGATCCGTTCGCGCCTATGGTTCGCATTTTGGTTCGAGTTTTATCGCCGGTTCGCATTTTACCAACACCCTCTGTCCAATACATTTGAACTTCAGCATTCTCTGTCGCTTATCTCAATACTTGGTTCATCGATTATGTATACCTGAGCTCATGTGAAGCTTCAAAAATGACAAATGAAGTGCAGAATTAAATATTAAACAATTATGAGTCACAGCGTATAGGCCAACAATTATTGTGTAGTTAGAACAATGGGGTCTATATAGATCCTGTCCTGCAGTTTCCTTGATTCATTGTTTGTTGCTTATTTAATTGTAGAATTATGTCACGCAGATGATCCTGTAATTTCACACATTAGGGATGTCTATTTTTAAGTTGTACTGTGTGACATATCTACGTATTTTGCAAAGCCGACGTTTACAGCACATTGTACCGTCAACGATCATATGTCGAAGCAGTGTCTACTTCAAGCTTTGATTTAATTGCGTCGTTAATGTAGCTAATGTGGTTACCGTCGGAATGCAGATCAGTGGCAAGTTAAATTAAGTCTAACGACATAATTATATCTGAAGTCAATGATTGAAATTGCAGGGCGGTAATTAGCCCAACCCGATGCACTAAAAGATGTGTGTCAGAGTTTGCGAAGATCGTCGTAGACGAGACCTGGCAAGGAGGCAAGGACTACCAGACCAGAGCGATGAGGAGTGGCTAGGAGAGCGCATCCAGCACCTAACCGGAGATGTGGATACATTTCGAAATGCGACCGACAAGACGTGCAGCAAACGCAGGACCCGGTCCAGGCACCGTAACCGCCCAGTTTGGAGGCCTACATAGAGTGAGCAGCAGTAATTTGATGAAGAAGTAGACAAGTGTAGCGGTGGCGTCTGGAGTTATCGAGCGAGTAACAGTGCAGAGCTGACGCAACTTTTAGCATGAATCACACAGTGACACAGGAGACGGTGAATGTGTGGTGCAAATGTAAGCTCTTGGTCTTGGTTGGAGATGTTCGGCAATGCTACAGTGTGTTTGCACAATTATTTCAGCAATTGATCAGCGAGTAGTATGAGAGCTGATTTAGAACGGAAGAAATGGTTGGAAACGGTCATGACACTGGCTACCCATGTTTTCACAAGGAATGTTGGACTCGTGTATGATGCCCTGGAAGACTTGGCCAATTTGTCCTTAGCATTGCAAATAGTTTATATCACTCTTCCTGTTGAACATCTACTCCTGAGTCCTAACTAGACGAATCGAAGTCATTACACAGCTAGAAATGACTAAGTGGACAGTGCTATGCTGAAGCTGGTCAGGCTGCAGATGCAAGAGCTTTCAAAGGTGTATCGTTTGCTACTTGCAGTAACAAGAGAGGGAAATTTATCGAGGCCAGTTTTACCAAGCATTGGTCAACGGCATGACAAAAAAACTGTTGGGAGATTCGGAGAAGGATCTGTGTAGTTCTAGTGTCTGATCTCTTGATCCCAATGCTTGGCCAAATGATTTCGACCCTGAGGGGGTGAGAGATAACTTGTTTTCATTTACGTGGCAAGTTCCTACGTCAATATACTGCTATGGAGCAAGATTATCGAGATTATTAAGATAGTAGAGGTGGCAGGGTTTCTGATCATTTCCAAGAGTTGCTGAACACCTTAACCAGTAGGCTAAGCACGGCGAGTGTGAAAGGGGTTCAGTAAAATAAATATATTAATTCTGCACATCACTCAGGTTACAGCTGTCTATTGAGTGTTTCGTGTGAAGACAACATCATAGATTGAATAGAATGTCTTTAATACTTTCTCTTTTGTTAGGCCCATGTAGCTACAGTTGGCTATTTGACTGGCTCAATATAGGCCTGACTGTATGTGTGATCCGAACCCTTGCTCTTTGAGTTTGAACTCGACACATTATTGACATTAAGCCGTAGACCTATACATGTATATCTATTTATTCAAAAAATCTGGAGGATTCGTATTTATTTTAATAAGTGGAATGCGGGTTCGTCGAAGAATTCTTAAATTTGCATAAGGCCTGGTTAGGGGTAGACTGTAGACATTGATGGTCCTGTCTCCTATCGACTCAACTCGAACTTTGGAGTTCCCACTGCTCACCCAAACCACTTTAACCACTGATAATATGTGCTCTTGGAGCCCGGGTTCATCAATACGCCGACGACTCCCAACTGTACTTGACATGCCGCCCATCTGAGGCACTGAAGTGCGTGTCAAAAATCTTGGCAATTGTGGAGTAAGTGCAGATCTGGATGTCCTCCAAAAGGCTAAGATTGAACCCGGATAAAACTGAATTTATGTGGCTGGGCAAGAGACAAGCGCGTTCGAGGGTTGACAAGGAGGCGATTAAAGCAGCATTTCCTCATTGGAAGGTTCAACGTGTCGTCCGGGGCCTGGGAGTTCTTCTGGATCAAGAGCTGTCCTTGGAGGAACATGTCAGTTCCCTGTGCAGGTCTAGCTTTTATCAATTACGCCAGATTAGAGTCATTCGGCGAAATCTGTCAATCGACGCCGCTATAACTCTTAATTGTTCACTCCGTCGCGCTGACTCGCCTGGACTACTGCAATGCTGTCTGTGCGGGTCTGCCAAAGTTCCGGATAAGACAGCTTCAATCCGTTCTTAACTGCGCCACTCGAGTCGTTGCCAAGCTGCCAAAATACTCGCATATTTCAAGTTATATGCGTGACACACTGCACTTGCTCCCGGTTGAGGATAGGATCACATTCAAGATCATCCTCATGGGACGGACATTGGTGGTCGGCACGGCTCCAGAATACATCAGAGAGCTCTGTCTTCCCGTCTCCAGCCAGTCGATCCTAGCGTGCTGCGGCTCGTGGGGACTTGATGGTCCCGCGCTCCCGTACATCGATCCGGACAAACCGTGCCTTCTCATGCATTGGACCATCATACTGGAACGCTCTTCCGTTACAACTTCGCAACATTGCACTGCTTCCAGCCAACTTTTCTAAATTACTCAAATCGCATTTGTCTAAATCTATTGGGTAGCTACCTACGTTTAGCGCCTTCGAGGTTCTTATAAGATGCCATGTAAATTGCCTAATAGGGGCCTACATACATGCTCCCAGATTTTGAAATGGTGGGTCTCGTTAGGATATAGATACTGCAAAGTGGGTTCCCATGTCAAAAAGGTTGAGAACCGCTGATCTAGGCTACTGTTGATTCATATTGGGATTTCTGATGTTCTGGGATATGAAGACGTGGTAAAATAGACGTAAGAAACGTATACAACTTTTCAGCTGTGCTGAAAAACAACTGCACTTCACTGTTTACATACATTGGCTTGTCATATTCCTTCATAGACATATGAAGTGACACAAAGGAGTAAGCTTCATGCATGTCTAAGCACGACACTAAAGTATGAGAATTTAGTTTCCATGAAGGACATTTTAGGTTTAAATAAGAAGTACGGACCGAGGGGCGCCATTTTGACCCAACAGGGGCACGAGAGGACGACCAGACCCCCCGGGCCCGTACTAAATCCGCCACTGCTTCCAGGTTACTACTTATAGCAGTGTTCCCGCCACAGGCACGGCTGAAAAGCATTAAAGAGAGCAGAAACAGAGTCAGAGACTTAATTAGAGTTACCCTGTGGAGATCCAGGTCAAGCGCAACGCCAAAGGCTCGCAAGTACAAAATGCTAACATTTCTACTTTTCTATTACACCACTTTAAAACACAATTACATGCACCAAGTTTTGTTAAGTATTTGACAGTTGATGTTTTGAACACCTGTGGGCTATCTATAGCCAAAAGTGTGCAACAGGTCGTTGATCACCAATATCTTACACCGTGTCGTTGACGGAAGCGCGTAAATACAAAGATAATGCGAGGATGAAGTAGTCGATGACGTCATGGGAGACAAATACGCCAGTGCTGCCACCTAAGCTGAGAAGTTGAGGGCAAGACCGAACTTGTGACCTTCCATCGCTTCCCGTCGGGTTTCCAAAAGGGTGGACAGAGTGAGACTAATGCCTACAAGTTAAATATTACACCGTCTACAGTATTTCGTGTCAATGATTTTGTAATGGATATATAGCTGAAAAATAAATAAGTAAATAGGAAACTCAATTTGGAAGAGACAAGACGAGCAGAAGTGACGAAATCATCGAAAATGAAACAATATAATTGACGTTCATTGAAAGATTCCGCTTTCGTTAAGTACACACAAGAGATTCTAGCTAAATTTAGTCAAAGCTGTTTACATAACATAGTTAAGATGCTAACCTTCCTGTATGTTGTATTGGTAGGACAATCCGACCTTATTGCTGCTTTGTAATTTCACCTAAACAATTATTTCAATAAAAGAACTTCACATGTTAACTTTACAATTCACATGATAACAAGTAGGTTTTTATCAATGAGGTCATTTTCCAAGATCGTTTTAATGGCTAGAAATAATAATTCAGTTATCTGTAAATTGAAAGGTTTCTTGGGAAGGCCTTCACCTTATAATTATGAGAAATTGGGACTAATTATCGATGCAACTGTTGAACGTCACCTTGGTCGCCAACAGTGGGGTCGTCAGAGCTTCGAGGTTGAGGACGGGGCAAAATTCTCTAATGACAAGGTCTGGGGAGTGTTGTAAGCTCCCCAGCGGGATGTGGGGCAAAGTCCCAGGAGTCTGCCATATTCTGAGCACTTGATGTCAAATGGAGTTTATTTTGGGCTCTTATTTACTTCATATTTGTAAACTATTATTTCGATATAAAGCTCATCTTGATGAGTGAAAAAAATTTGCCTGCTATAATGCAAAGAAGTTGAGAATTTAGACGTCAGAAGGCTTTTAGATGGTTAGGCGTTCGCAGTCGAAGCATTGGAAATGCAGTGTCTTTTTAGACTTCAACTGAAGCAATATAGGGCCTATAGTCAGATTATTAAAAGCGAGATGAACTTAAGTTTCAAACTAACGCCATAGCCATGCAACCCAGCTTCATCTGGAAATGCATTTCTGTGTGGGGCTGTTAGCAAAACAGATGGGTGTATCCAGTGGCTTCATCAGAACATGGAGGTTGGGGGAGGAAAAAGTCCTAACAAATGTATATATTAAGATTAGAAGACAGCCTATACAGTCCACTGCTTTTTTCACTCACTGGTCTTCTATCCTCAGCATGCGTTGTTCATGAGACTAATATTCCAAAGTGCGTACCCAAACAGTCGTGTCCTTGTCAGGACAGAACTTAGCACCGAAGCCAAAGAAGGTAGATCGCGACGCAGCCGTCCATCCCAACTCAACGCCCGTCTCCAGACGATCGCTCACCTGGTGGAAGACGGACCCCTCCAGGATCCGTCCATCACATCTGAAAACCGAGAGGACAACCACGGAATTGGAAGAGAAAAACATGTTCACTCAAATACTCATGCAAATATAAAATTCCACATCCGGGAGTAACAATTTCTGCTTTATAAATCACAAATCTTCAGCTACTACAATGATGTTGTGATCGTGGTATAGGCCTAACCCTGACCACAATTGTAAGAAAGTAAAAACAAAATCAGATAAGGTTACAAATGGTCCTGGGTCAAGAGCATAAGGACAGACAAGGCACTGAAGGCAGATTTAAATAACTAAACACAATCAAGGTTGTTACTTACACAGTTTCTCAAAGAAAACCACAGCTATTAAAAGACCGTGAATTATTATTTATTTAGCTTATGCACATGTGACAGCATCTGAAGAGAATACTTACAAAGCCCAGTCCAGCCGCTAAGCTCCCATCACCAATCACTGATTTTGGTGTGCAGTAAGCATCGACTGGGATCTGAACACCGAATAGCCACCCTTCGTAGCTGCAACAAAACCAATGTTTAATGGTAACCCTGGCCCAACGAGGTCAGGTTAAGTCAGGTCACGTCATTAATGGTGTCATGTCAACAGTGTGTTATACTTGATTGGTTAGATCGATCGCCCTGTCATGAGCCACCGCCGACCAGATCGTTAACTCACAATTTAGCATAAGATAATGGCAATCAATAGAAGCATACTACTAATAATAATGGGAAAAAATAATAATAACAATAATGACAACAGTAATTATAATTAATAATAATAACAATAGTAATAATAATAATAATAATAGTGATAATAATAATAACAACAATAATAAAACTCCTAATAACAATAGTAATAATAATAATAGTAATAACAATAGTAATAATAATAATAATAATCATGATGATCATGAAGATATATCAGTTGTAATGATAACATGGCAGGTTAAGAATGGAAAATGTGATATAAAAGCTGCAAACCCAATAACAACAGAACTTTTCAGGTAAAACGGTCGATGTGAGTAATGGATGTCTGGATGCATGTAGTCATTTTTGTATGCAGCCCTGCCATGTCCAGCATATGACCTGCAAGGAAACAAACAAAGCTAATTTAATCCAAGGACTTCTGTTACAAGGATTGGATGATGTAACGAAGTCGATAGTAGCCACTACAGACAAAATCGTTGTGCAAGCTAAGGTCAACGGCTCAAGGCTAGCAGATTGAAAGCCAAAACACCACATTCAAATTTATATACACAACTATACACACACGTACATGTATATATATATATACATACACATATACATATAAGCAGCCATACATATCTGCATACATATCCTCTGTAGAACCAACACGTAGTAATTTCTACTAAGTGAATAGAACCTAATACTTGTAATATGACAACAATTGAAATTCGTCTATTCAGCAATATGGGACTCATTTAAAACATATAAATAAGAAGGCCTGATGATTAATTCTCTAAATAACTGGCAGCCAGCTTTAAATAACTATTTAAGACAATGAATGGCGTTTTCATTGTCAAAACCTACTGCTTAATGCTAATTTAGAAAGGGAAGACAATGTCAGCAGGACCCATCAGTACCTTAGTGGTTACATCTACCCCTATTGTCCTCTTCTCCACTCACTCCTTCTATCTTATGTATTCATATTATTGTGCTCAATAAATATATTTGGTTATGGTCTATGGTAATACATATATACAAACATACAAAGGCATACATACAAAGGTAAACATACATAAATAAATACATAAATGCACCCATACACTTACATATATACCGTTTAATAAGTTGACCAACCATGAACCGAGAATCCATCTTGCATCGAGGTCAAGGTTAAGGCCTTTGAGAAGTTTATCCTCTTGCTTCAGCTCTAAGATGAAGACATTATCAGACGTCCATTTGTCCGTCAGAGTCAACCCTTCAATTACAATTATTGTTCTACTGTAACTGTATTGCAGTTGCATAACACAAGCATTTCCATAATGACAATTGAGTAAAGATCTAAGGCAGACAGCCGCTATCAATCATGTTTTCAGTCAGGTTATGAGTCAGGTCATCAGTCACATAATAGGTCAGGCTATCATTCAGTCGGTGTCACCTACTCACTTCGTCCAAATGCGCAATCAAGAGATCCCGCATGCTTACACACTAAGCCGATGTGGTTTCATCACCCCAATGCTATATAAATGAATCTATTACCATTGCAATTGTAATTCCTATAGCTTAACTTCTCACAAGTCCAAGGACATATGCTTTGCAATTTGATTATTCATAAATTATGTTCTCGAAGTGCGTTTTCAGGCAGTTCAGTAAGTCACACAGACACATACTTACTTACATTTACTTAATTACATAGTGAATATTAATTATTACACTATAGTAAGCATTCGATAGCAAATATTATTTAATTAAATAAAGTTTAATTTATTCAATTGAATTAATGTTCTATAGAGTAGGAAGCTACCATAACTAGTCCAGAGATATTTTAGCTCAAGGCATCCTGCAAGAACTCCGGAGTCTACGTTGTGAAGACCAGTGGTCGTCATTTCAACTCCTCTTTGTCTTTGTCTTGACCTCAACTGTGTACTGGCCAATATCTAAAATAAATAGTCACTAATTATTACTAGCACTAGTTCTGCTTCTATTACCATTGCAAGAACAACAGCTATACTACAACCACTAATAGAACTACTACTACAGGCAAGAATCACCATCACTCCCATAACTACTACTTTTATCACTACTACTACTTCTGCAACTGCTACTACTACAAGTATCACTACTTCGATGATGTCCTGCTCGGATATACATACATGTAAGTGCTATAAAAGGCAATTGCGTAATCACGCCCATTATTCTAACGATTATCATCGTCGTGTCGTCGTCATCCTAATCATCATCGTCATCATCATCGTCATCATCATTATCATGGACATCTTTTATGTGGTGCATTTAAATCATCCCACCAGTCTATACTCACTGAATCCTTCTCTGAGCAATGCATTTGCTGATTTTCCAAGCTCCGAAAACTTAGGAATTGACATTCCTTCTGGCAGTTATAAAAACCAAAGAAAAAGCTATTGCCTGTTAATAAATACACAAAAAAATTTTGTTTTTAAGCCAAAAGCCAACATCAAAAACAAATTGAGAAACGCAAACTGCAGTAAACGTAAATCCACATGTCTCTATGTAGAAGCATGATGTGTGCTAGTTCTGTATCCATTTGTACTATATAATTTTCTGTTTTCATACCTTCCAACTTTGTGGCTAATATAATTATATTTCTTTTAGCATTAGGCCTCATTGGTTGTATTTCAATCAGAACACAGACCAGCCACAATAATGTTTATCTAATTCGCATACAGCTATGCACATATATAAATATCTATATGTAAACATGTAAAAACCAAACATACATAATTAATTATATATATATAATTTATATATATAATTAATTATGTATGTTTGCTTTTGCATATTTAATATGTATGGTGTTTGCAGACAAGGACAGGCCAACATGCATACATATTTATAAAATATATGCATATAAAATTTATATATATATATATAAAATGTATATATACATATATAAATTTATATATATATAAATATATATATATAGACCTCCTAAACGACAGATAATG
The DNA here is from genome assembly GCA_959347315.1 of Bimastos eiseni. Classification (NCBI taxonomy): domain Eukaryota; kingdom Metazoa; phylum Annelida; class Clitellata; order Crassiclitellata; family Lumbricidae; genus Bimastos; species Bimastos eiseni. Next base: position 3,415,883 of record OY365807.1, on the reverse strand, counting down.
TTCTGGGTGTATGTGTATGCATGTCCGTGTATATGTGACTGTATCCTATATATATATATATATATAAATATATATATATATATATATATATATATGGACATGCATACACATACACCCAGAACATTATCTGTCGTTTAGGAGTTCTGCCAAAAAAAAGCTGCAACGTATTGTAATCTGTAACAATTTACAACACACTAGCGTAGAAAATAAAGGTCATACTCAAATGCACAGTGAGGTCAAGTTATTTAAAAGATCAAGGTTCGGCAGTCAACACGCTACATCAAACAAGCGCAAAATTCTAAGACCTTACCAGTTGGTAAGAAAGGACATCAGTGTCAACAGCCAGTTACTTAAGACGGGTAAATTCCGTAAAACTCTTAAGCTATTAGGTTTATTTGTGAAACCATGCTCAGGTCTATGTTGCAAATCCATGTTTTCGCAAAGACAAGAAACATTATACTTCAAACTTAACTATGTCGGCAACGTCTTTGTAAAACAGAAAGTGAAAGACTCGTCCAGGACACGTCTGTGCAGTCAAAAAATGTAGAGGTGTATTTACTGCTCCGAGTTAGATGTGAGTTCACTCGAAGTCGTTCAGCACAAACGAGGAACATAAGCAAGTTGAGCCAGAACATTATAGGTGGGCTTATTAATAATGTCGTTAGTCTTTCTGGTTTATGATGTGACAAACTTAAACCAATGCACTAGCATAATTTTTTTACTGGTAAATATTAATGTTATCAAGTGTCTTTTTCTAGATTGGGACTGCAATATGCCGCCATACGCCCCAAAATGTCTAAGCAGGCTAAGCTGTAAAAATACTGAAGCGCTACCTAAAGTATGCGCAGGGTAACTGCGTATATACGATTCGTTACCTAAAGTCACGCCTATTCAAGAACGGTTCTGTATCGGTAGTTCGATTGTTCGAAGGTTCGATAATCCGAAAAATTTATAGTCCGAGTTTTCTTCGGATTATCGAACTTTCGAAAACTATAGAACCTTCGGATTATCGAGCGGACACCTCAAGAACTCAATTATTTTATGATCACCTTCCAATTCTTTCCACACCCGAAAATGGGATTGACCTGATGATCTCCTTTCTGACAACATCTGTGACTTGACCCAGCGCCAGTAAATAAGCTGATGCCATTTGCTTTGCGTTCTAGTGGCACTGTAGAAGTTTGTAGATTACGATTACCAACACTGTACCACAGGGACTGCTCCGGTTAATTGGCGTTTATAGGAACTTAAGATAAAGAAGTACAATTAACCGGAGCAGTCCCTTTCACCTATTCTTAGATCCCTGTGGTACACATATAAGCCTATGTCCTGCTTCGGTGTGATGGGCAGTAGTGTTTTAATAGGCTGACATCAGAAGGCGGCGACTTGAATGCATGAATGGTTAATTTGTATGCATTAATAGTTAATTTGGATGCATGGATATAAAAGTTACTGCCGAAAAATCTAACTACTATAATTATGTTAAATTTCGAGATTTCTGCAGCATATTATATATATTACACCTCATGACTTATTCTAACTAACACTCATTTTGTTGTCAACATATATAATCATTATATCATCATCAAAACATGAGGTTCTACATTTTCCACAGAACGCATTCAATACAAAATGAAAATATTTATTTTTCATTCAGTCCAACCAATCTTACAAAACCCTATTCTAACCAGTGTTGGGCACGAGACCAAAACCTCGAGACCAAGACCTCGAGGTCCAAGACCAAGTGGTCCGAGACAAAGACCAAGACCGGGTTTTCCAAGACCAAGACCGATCGATGCACTTTTAAAATAAACAATTCAATTTATTTAGACGCTAAAACGGAATACCACGCTTAAAACATTAATTTTTGTGCTGAAGATTACTGATCTTAATAATGGTTCAGAAACAGTTTTACTGGCCAGTCTGAACTTATGCGGATTCAGCCTTTGGCTTCGGCCGGAGAATATCACACTATAAATTACTTACAGTATACGATTTAAATAGGGCAGGTACAGGTACCCAGACTGGATATTAACCATTGTTGAGCTGGGAATGCATTTTTAGGCTCCAGTCAGATCTTTGTTTATTTAACTGGTGAAGGTGATCAAAATTGTTTGTTAGAATCAGGGATGTAGTCTCGAGACCGCGGTCTTGGTCTCGAGATACTTTAAGACAAGTAGATGAACGTTCCGTTAGATTGTTCCAGAACCTTGAAATTTGTGAAAGCAAATTTTGAAATGGCTGGTTCCGTTGCAAATGCATTTTTGGCCACCGTAACATATATACATATATAGATGGTCTAAACATCGGTGTCTCTAATCGAAAAAACCGACAAATATCAAAGAAATTGCTCTGATACAATCAGGCAATTGACCAAGAACGCTAACCTAAGACGAAGACCAATCCCAAGACCGTTCCCAAGTCCGACGCATTCGAGACCAAGACCAAGACCGAAGCCTTCGAGACCAAGACCGCAGTTTTCCGGTCTCGAAACCAAGACCACGGTCTCGAGACCACATCCCTGATTCTAACAAACAATTTTGATCACCTTCACCAGTTAAATAAACAAAGATCTGACTGGAGCCTAAAAATGCATTCCCAGCTCAACAATGGTTAATATCCACAGTCTGGGTCCACACACAGTAACTTTACGTAGCCAGAGAAATCTCAAAGTCCACCTTTTCTACATTCCAAAAGAAAAGTCTCATCCTTGCAGGATCCAAGAATCCTCAGAAGAATCAAAAGAAGCTATATAATATGATACAATGTAATTAGGCTGTAACTGTAATTACGAATTTATATAGCACCACTTCAAGAGAGGTGCTCCAGACTCAACAACATAAATTACCGATGGAACAATGAGGTTGTATTACAATACTGAATTCCAAAGACCAATGACATTTTGGAACCATTTTGACATACAAATTAACTATCCCATACAAACTAACTTGGTCAATGAATCAAAAGACATTAGCAAAACAAAGTTCTTTTCTCCTTTACATAGATGAGATTAACAACAGAAACAGAAACACTTTTAAAATGAGCTACACTGGTTTCCCAGCCACTTTTCAAACACTCATCATTGTTAAAGAAACCCTTCTCCACAGCAACAATTAACTACAAGACAACCCAGTTGCACATTGCATAAGATAAACTGTACTACTCTCAAAATCTATAGCACTAAACCAGATATCGAAATAAAAATCAATAAATATCGACAAAACTAAACTTTCAGAGTCGTTTTAAACCATTTTAAACATCAGCACACCACACTCTTTGTTCTTTACAATGGAAAGCAAGGAACCAGCGGCGCAGATAAGAAAAATGTCTTCCTCTGACTGTAAACAACAAGAAAACGACGAGACGTTTAATTAACTTCAACCCATTACATAATTAGAGTACAGCATTTATTCTGTGGTCGTTGGTGGCAGCTTCTTCAGTTCAAGCTCTGTCAATATGGCGTCCCATTGGACGAACTGTTTCGATAACAGAGTGATCTGATTCAGTGGTCAAGGGATATCACACAGCTAACTCCAGCAACAAAAACATTCAAATATTGTACTAAATCTGATGATGCTTAAATTTAATATTTGAACTGACAAATCTTTATCGCAACATTCAACCAAATTTACTATAAACAACATTAGAAATTTTCAGTTATTCAAGATTTTACGAATACCTTTAGAAATCTAAAATGCACAACAAACAAGAATGTGAAAAAATATTACAGGGATCTTAATAGTTTAACATACTGAACTTCTGTTGTGGTTCAAATTCTGCCAGGCTAGAAAGATATTCAATAACACCCCTAGAAAACTAGATAAACATATATCCTGAGTACACCGACTGTACACTGGCAATGGGAAGATCTGGCAGCTATCACGTTATACATTATAGCAAGTTATCTGACAGTGACAACGTTGACATACTCTCATATACTCAGACTAAGAACAGAAATCTGTGAACATTTAATACTCGTTGAATCTATTTGAGGCAAGGTTAGCACATCAATAATGAGCTGCATTGGTTTTCCCTCTGAGTCGTTTTTAGTACAAGCTCATAGGTAAAATTAGAGCTGTACCGATACAAATTTTGGCCGATTAGGCCGATACCGATTATTGCCGTTACCCGATTATTTAGCCGATTATTTAATTGTGCTTCCCAAGATGTCCGGTTCCAAAAGATAGACCTACTGCTACTGCCTATTGTTGTGATACAAGCAAACACTTCCCCCTCATAGGAGACATATGCATGTAGTTGGTGACTAATCCTAGGCAGGCAATACAGATTAGACACACCGCCTGCTGTCGAACTGTGCCCAGGGTAATTAAAGGCCAAGGCACGGTTGTCCTATTCACAGCCACCCATCTAGTCTCAGCCTCTCACACGACTGACATGTGTCGAGGAGATCTGATTGGCAGCTAGCATGTATTCATTAGGCATGCCTCCATGATGTACATTCATCGGATTCTCTGTTGAATTGGCCAGCCGTTCCTTGGTTTGAATTGACCAGCCATTCCTTGGCCTTTAAGCAGGCACTATGACTCACTCTGCACAAGACCTATGTTGACACGCTCCCACGGTCTATAGTAGCACACTGGGTGGTCTCACCAATGGTCTGAAGAAGCCATTGGCTCGACGACACGATATGGGAAAGGTCCTTCACAGACCCAGTGATGCTGCTGTCGTCTTTTTACTTTTATGGACTGAAAATAATATTATTAAATTAAAAAAATAATCTTTAATATCGGCGCCGATTATCTTGCCGATATCCGATATTGCCGATATCTCTATAATCGGCCCGATTAATCAGTACAGCTCCAGGTAAAATGTTAACAGACTGATCAACTGTTATGTCTTCCTCTGTAAAGAAATATTCCAAGAGGATACAATGTTGTTGTATTGATCGAAGAGTGTCTTCGTTTCCTCGCTTACCCGAGCCATCTCATCCTGCAACAGATATCGCAACAACTGTAGACAAATTAATTACTTTAAGTGAAAATCTGTCTAAATCGCTACTCAACAGCTAGGTTCCAAGAACAGATCAATGCATGAGCGTTGAATAGAGTCAGATCGACAGTATAGAGATATCAAGTGAAAGTGTAAGTCCATCTACCAGGAGAACAGTGAGGAGGCAAAGGTGCAGCCAAGGCAGATTCCACCTAGGAAAGAAATGATTTGGAGGATGGAGTGGTTGGTCATTGGCTCATCCCATTAGTAAAAGTTTGATACAAAGCATCGTCTTAATCATATCCTATATACTGATTAGTATTGCAACTCTTGCTGAATAACTATACAGAGGCACATCATCGTCGTCGTTCTCATCATCATCATCATCATAATCATCGTCATCAGTTCCTGTTGCCAGCTCTCAGACCTTATATGAAAACGGTCGACAGAAACTAGTCTCCACCTCATCAAGTGAATGTAACTCACCTGCTGTTGTATATGGACTTTGCTAAGATCGTAAAGCTGACTTTGAAGAGCGGGAACGGCTGCACAGAAGATAACATATAGCTCAGTTATATGCTCATAAGCAAACTACTCAAGGAAATTCTCAGCCAAATGGCACAAGATATCTTTAACAAAATCTCATGCAGAGCCAGTAAATTGAACACTAGAAACATTTTTATTCGGCACACGAAAAACAGTTTAAACTATCTAAAAAACTTTGCTGATAGTACATATTTGCCATCAAGAATGTTGTAATCTACAGGTAGAATATTAAAATAAGTTACACCCGGCAAGAATTATATCGAGAATAATTGAAATGACAAAAAACAAATTAATCTATTAAGTATTAATAAAATTTTACTTGAGCTTGAATTTCATCTAGAGCCTGGACATTCAATGATCGATATAAATGACTGGCTCAGAATGCACTAAATAAATGTCCACTAATGTTATGCTACACTACGTGCACTGCTCGTCTGCGTAATCACCTTTCAGGTGCTCACTACCGAGCACATCACACATTTGCTCAATCTGCTCGAGTGCAGATGCGTGTTCACGAATCACATCCTCCTCTGCAAAAACAAATGACAGACCTTTAAACGCCCTTCTGTTACGCATTTGTCCACACTCATTTAACACCTTCACAAACTAAAATGGATGGGAAACCAATCTCACTGGTCATTCAAATTTGGTTAAACTCTTCTTATTGGCAGACCAACACAAGTCTAACCTCTGCTAATTGTAGCCTTGTAGCATAGCTACAGTCAACTTATCTGAAATAACACCTTCTGTCAGATGTTTATAAGAAAGACAGAGTAGCTCAAGCAGCAATTCCTATAGCAAGCAGTTCCAACCAGAGGGGCCAACATAAGACTCAAGATTCAGTCGTGGTCTGCACAAATGGGGAACAACTAGAAGGTCCCTGGCAGCCAAACGTAGAGTATAGCGACCATGGACAAGAGACAAAGGTACTACAGGTCCCGCAATATGAAGGATTCACTCCAACAAGACAGTTGCAAACAAGAGATAACATTTTTACTGGAGCACAGGAAACCAGTGTACAGAGTCCAGAATGAAGCCAGGAATGTGGGCAAATTTCGAGAGACCACCATTAAGGCGGGCAGCAGTGTTAAGTATCGACAGGAGCTACAAAAGATTTAGCAAAGAGAGACCGGTGTAGATAGTGATGTATGCGTTTGGCTAAATTATTTCTATAGCGCCTATAGTGAACCTCACAAAGACACTAAACATGGCTAGCTTGTAGATCTAAGAAAGAAGAAATGAAAGTGAGTTAACAAGAGGTGACAAGACTTGCCTGCAAGAATCATGTCTATCTTAGAACTCAGAGACAGAGTCAGTTGATCAACAGCCTCTGTATCCAGGTACTTGTCCAGCTCACCCACTGTCAATGAAAACAACAAAGAAAATTTAGGAAGAGAGTCCTTGTCAACACGGAAACAGACGAAACAAAAAAACCAGACACAATTCGGCCGTGAATTGGAAATTCATAATGCACAAGTTAATACAACTAAATACACCGCATTAACACCGGTAGTAACTCGATTTAGTCAGACGGCATGAACACTGAACAAGCTGGTCTTCAACTTCTTCATGGAGCCTTCAATAGAAAATTCTGGAAAGTTCAATGGGCAGTGTCTTCCAAACGGTTGGGCCAGATATATATTTACAATTCATATGTACAATGTAGGTAATCTGACAGATAGATTTGTCAGAAGTAATGTACAAATGCTCCTTATGTCTACAATACAATTTACACAAACACTGGGTCAAAAGAAAGCCACAGCAGTCGTTGTCAATATGTATCTGGAATTGTTGCTTACATAAAATTCAGTCACAGAGTAACAGCAAATCACTAACACTGCTTGAAGACAGAATCAATCTGGGGCCTGCCTCCAGTCGCCGAGTTGATCTGCGCGTGGATGGAACACAGCGCATCAAGAATCTGAAAATCAGCAAAAAGAACGTCACATCAAAAAGAAGGGGCAGCAACCATGCAATGCATCATGTCTGTTAAATAAATATAACAAACCATTAACACAGAAATGGCAAAAATATGCATCAACAAGAACCCTGAATGAAAAAATTAACCCCTAACGATGAGCTGTCACTTATAATACACGCTCAGTGTAAAAGTGTTAAAGAAGGCCATGCAGGAAAGTTAACACAACAGTGGATAGCGTTGTGGTGTAGGTCACTGGATGTGTGATTGCAATGGAAGAAGAGAGAAGAGATCATCGATGAAGGCTTCAGCTTGAAACTGAGGTCTATGTTTTGGTCAGAGCTAATCAACTAACACAACAACTAAGTAGCAATTTAAAGAAAACACAGTTATGCTCGGTAACCATTGAAATGTGATTCTGGTGAAGAACAAAAAGGAAAAATTCCAATCTTTGCTTTAAATCATCATGCTTTGTCTACAGCCCTAAGTACGATTGCCACGAAAGAAATCTTATGTAATGGGTACATGGGTAGCAGAATGTCAGAAAATAAGGACTCACAAGAACAATATCAATATCAATGCTTCAGTGGAGTCTCATAAGAAGACTGTTTTTCGCTCTAAACTAGAAACTAGCCTCTTCCAGCCAACGTATATAAATAAATAAATACAAATAAAATACTTATGACTGTCATTGTTTGCTTTGCTTTAGTATGCACTCCAAAAATTTAAGGAGGGCATTATCAAATCACCATGATATTGCATTGTAAGAAGCGGAGAAGCGAGCAAGAGACATTAAGATCGCCAAGCAAAGAAATCCCAATTAAATTTCAGAGATGTTAACAAAGATACACTATAATACACCCAATTAGACACTAAACAGTCAGTCATGCAGTAAAGCATTGAAACACTACCAAAACATACGCACAACACCCAGAATTTGCTCTAGCTACACGCACATGCGAGCACAACGAACTCAGCACCTCCAACTCCCGCTGTCTAGAGTCACCTTATATGAAACGACCTGTTGGAGCCATATCACGGACCACGCTGTGATGAGACTGTATTGCAATAAGGTCATGTTCAAAAGCTGAATTAATTTCTAATTTAAATTCAAGATCCATGTCATATTATATTTTGTGATAAAACAATTTGGGTTACAAGGAACAGTAATTGTTTAATAAGTTAATAACAAAGTGAGTTCTAAGAGCACACAGAAAGAGCTACCACAGTTTCTGGAATTTAATCACAAAACACAGCTTTCTAACCACATACCACTATAAGTCTACAAGCATACAAGACACAAAGCTTTTAAAATCAACACAAGCTGTAGAACAGATATATCTCAGATACACAATAGCAACATCAAAGTAACTTTCCAAAAAACGTTGGCTTGCAACCAAGAAAAAGTAAATATGATAATAATAAATGTAACCGATTTGTAATTCTTATGATAAGCAAAATGATTAAAAGACGAGGCCAATTCCTTGGATAATTAAATCAAACCAATGCGGTGTTTAAGTAATCATCTTGTTAGATACTGACTCAAGTCCTCAAATTGAACTCTTAAAAAACCTCTGAAACTGATTGTCTGGCAGCAGCCACAAGAACACTCAAATATACATCTAAACCAGACACCCAATGCAGCAAAGCTTTCTATGAGCCACACAAACTACTTGATTGTTGATCACAATGACAGTGCCCTGCAACGAGACAACATCAGTCGACAAGGAACCAAGACACAAAGCTTTTGATTGACACAAACTGCAAAAGACTTTTTGGACAGTGAAATCTGAGTAAAACTTATCATGTAGGGCTTAGAGTAAAATTTTGAGAGAAAAAACCCAGGAAAAATCCAAGTAAGCTTAACTGATAAAAGAAATATCTCATTTATTGTTTTCAAATAATAATACAGCAAAAGACGAATTTCTCAGACAGCAGTAATATATATGAGTAAGTTTTACCAATAAATGTTCATTGATATCTTAGAAACTGTTATTCAACATCATTACCACCATAATAGTTGAATTCCATTAGCATAGACCCACAATCACCACAACAGAAAAAAATAGGGCCCCTTAATGCTTGATTACCAATGATAATACCCAATTTGGGAAACCAACCTGAAACCGTCGAACGTTGCACTAGTGGCGGCGCTGGCCTTGAAAAATTGGTACGCAATTTTAAACTGTAATTTAAAAGAAAAATTAAAACAGAACGTTTTTAAACAGATAGGCCTAATGTTCAATTATCGTCCGCTATGGAAAGCCGTTATTATATATTAGCTAATCTGAGTCTGGAAAATATCAATGCACTCTAAGTAGGCCTACTAAGTAAGTGTGTTCTGACGAAGTTGAAAATTCCATTTTATTTACAAATTATTTGGTTATATATTTTAATTTCTTTTGCTTCGTTAAAAAGTTTATTGAAATATCTTTGGTCATTTTTTCATCTTTCTTTGGGACGCAATTGCGTATTTTGCGTCCATGCAGCGCCGCCACTACGTTGCACCACTGTCTTAGTGGGCATTGTTAATTTCTGGCCCACAACCAAAGTTGAACAGAATGAAAGACAGATGACTGAGTGACTGTTTGATTCCTGAATTTGTAATGTCACTGTTTTGACGTGACAGTACTTTCCAATAAACGAAGATACATATAGGTAGTTAACAGAAGCGACACTCTGCACAGCACCAGCTAATACAGAACGAACAAAGCAAAATGATGAATGAACGAACGCAATACAAACCTCAGACGTATCCTATCGAATAAGCAAAATGAGACAACAGAGAATACAATAAACAGACTGTTATTAAAACATTCAGTTAAGTCGTTAACCAGTTTACAACATTCACAGAAAGTCATAACATTTGGTTAAAGAGAAATAAAACCGTTAAAAAGCAGACCAACAAACAATCCTTGTCTACAGCCATCCATTATAAATTATTATTATTACCATCATATTATCCTTATTATAATAATTATTATTATAATAATTATTGTAGCAACAAAAAACTTCTTGCGGCCAGCCATGTTAAAATTATTATTTTTTAACAGGTCCCTCAGTTTCTTAAAGCATCGTCTTGAGACAACATTATTATAATTAATAAAGTCATAATTAATATAATAACTGTATCAACTAAATGCATCTTGTGTACAGCAATCCATGCAACAATCGATAAGTTATTAAAATAATATAATATTATTACTATTATTATTCTAGCTACTAGAAGCCTCTAGTGCACGTTATATATAATTATAATTATTATGAATTTTTTGTAGCAACCTTATCTACATCAATCCATACTACAATTATTATTGTTATAATTATCATTGCAGCAAAGCAAAAGCTCTCAACACAAACGTGCCTTACCAACAAATGACATGTAGGAAAAGATCAAAACTTTCCAGTCAGGACATCATGCAATCTGTATGCATACATTCATTCATCAACTTCTTAACTCCATACATGCATGTATGTATTTGTGCAATGTGCATGTATGTATAACATTGTATATACTTGTAATTATTTGCTATTTGTAATAATTACAAATTACAAATACAGCATATGTATATGCCTATGTATCGTAAAACTTGCATAGCAATTTTTATGAACCTCACAAAAAGCACATATCTAAAAAGGCACATCATCTAAAAACGTTGGCGGCAGCAGAGAAAGCCAAAAATTTATACAACATTTCAAGCAGACAACTGAGCTCACAGTTGGATAACAAAATACTCAGGAAATCACTTTAAAAGTCAAAATTGGCAACCAGGAACTGTCACATGTACAAACCACAAAAGATTTGTCAAACCGATGATGCAATATCAAAGCAAATTTCACAAAAATCCTGTTTAAAAAAATTCTGAGCAAATGGAATGTTAAAAAATCTTGATAAAGATGAAGAAAAAATTACTTCTATGTTGACTATATTGAACATTTTTACATAAGTTAAGCAAAAACAATGATGATATAAACCACGTCTATCTCTGTAACTATAGTCACCAAAGCTATGGCACCAGTAACCATAGAAACATAACTAACCAATGGGGTGCATTACATGTCCATCAATGAACAGACAAAGTTGACCAAATTTACTCAGTCAAACTGAATATGCCTTCAACCTGTTCTTATCATGAGCAGTCAATATTATTATGTGATAATTTATTTCTTTATAAAGCCAATACACAAATAAATAGTCTAATTAAATTGACTCCATTCGATAAACTGGATCATTGAGTTTGAGTTGTGTTATTGGTATCATTTCTTAAATAATAAAGAGGACATCCAGCACATCAATGCTTCTTTGGATAGTCTTTGAGAGCCAGAGGGATCATATATACCTATTTAATAATAATAATATCATCATCATCATCATCAATGTCAATTTAATCAGAAAATAGTGAGTGTGCTGCTACCGAATCACTGAGACACGTTGCGTGTTCAAGTGCACATCTTTCCTAATGAAAATGATTGACACATGAAAGAAACATGCATCAAACTGTTTCAGTAATCTGTCATTTTAGCAAATTTAATAATATTCTTGCTACAAAATTATTGTTTATTAAACAAAAGAAGTTTGATTTATCAAAAAATGTCTATATATCTTTGTTTAATGAAAAACAAACTGACAAACCGCAGTAAGTTACAAAAGGCCAGTTCAAAATAGAAGCTGGATTGATAGAATCATTCTAGCTTAACTGGAAGTTGGAATGATGAAAGAAGAAGGAACTGGATTGATGAAAATAATAATAAGCAGAGTTAACCATCCAGCTTCTATTTGCATTGTTAAATAATCTGATCAGTTCAACCTCTATTTAAACACGAATTCTTCTCAACAATCCAACTTCCATTTAAGCAAAGTTTCTTTACATCTGTTTGACAGCAAAAGAATAATTAAACTATTTGTTTTATTTGCTTACTTACTGTGCTGTATTATGAGATAAGTGCGGTATTTATGGGCTCTCTATACCTCCATCAAGTTGGTTTGATATCGACATTCGGATATTGGATATACAGCATGGAAACCTGCATGTCAAATTCATCTATAAAACTTCTAAGAATTTCACTCTTGTATACACAAAGGAAATTACTTTGGCGTGCGGAGTAGGAAAGAGAAAACGAGGGCGCCCACGGAAGAAATGTATGGACGAGACACAAGAAAAACCGGAATGAATCCGGATGAATTAAGGGACACGACCTCGGAGATACGGTATTTCAGAAGGTTTATCACGACAAGTCGCAAGAGTTCAACAAACTGAAAGCACAAGATGACACACATTGTTCACATAAAAACAGCATCAATGAACAGTTATTAACCTAGGCTATGCGATAATAATCAAGCACTGTTTAAATGAGGTGGGCAAGTGGGTCAGAGTTGGATTGAAACATGGGGAAAAGCCATTACCACATATTATCTCAATATAGTTGGTGAAGCAGTGCATTTATTTCTCTTCCTATCATGAGTAACACACCTACGCCCTCAATGTGAACAATGCGTGTAGAAAAGTGAATTTCTTAAATAAGAATTTGACATAAAGCTTTCGAATGTCCAATATCTGAATGTCAATATTAAACGAACTTGACGGAGGTGCTCTCTATCTCAGTGCATTCTGAGCTGGCCATATGCTTACATATAGGGGCTTGCTATTCTTCTGGATACTAATGTCATAAACTGTTTGATGACTTAAACGTAATAAGTCTTCAGTCACCATAAGGTCATTTGTGGTACAGAAAGAATAGGTTTTGAAGTCAACTGCTGTGCAATAATTCTGTGCTTTGCAAGGGAGAAGGACTTGGACTGAATAAATTGCTGCATATGTGTACTGTCTAACAAATGTGAAAGAATATAATGAATTACGTGATAATTTCGTACCTCATGAATAATAAAGCCAACCTCGTAAGCTCAATAAATGTTATTTCATACAAAATATGTAGCATGCGCATAACACATCTTTGAGAGACCGAAACGGTCGTCATGATAGTATGAATAACATGCACAACACATCACATAAATTAAGACATAATTTTCTTGGTTTAAAGCGTACTTTTGGATAATCGGCATCTTTATCAGCGTCTCCGAAAACTCGTTTTTCCAATGTCTCCAGTCGCTCATTCAGAACATCCAACTTAGGATCCGCCATTTTTACAGAATTGAAAATAAGACATTATGCTATAAATACACGGTTACGTAATAGTTGTACAGTCATTTAGCGCCTCTATTGGCCATTCAATAGTAATCATAATCTCCAAAACTTGAAAGCGCCATTCGATAATGAAGCTCAGAGCACCAGAGTATTCATGAGCGCCGGGGCGAATCAGAGGGATTGTTCAAAGAGCAGTTCATAGCAGGTTAGGTCCGGTGTATATAGTAGGGTTTGCTCAACAGATCGACTACTGCTACACTGCATTCGCTATTCAGTCGAGCAGATGGAAAGTAACTTATGTTGGTCGCATAATTATTGGATGAAATTGGGCGACCTCTGTTACCAGAACGGTTCGTTCCTTTAGGGTTTCCCATTGTTCACTGCGGACTATTACTCTACTGTTACCGTGATTATATTGTGCATTACTTTTGTTGGTGAATAATAAAACAGTGATTGCTTGATTGGTGTTTTTTCTAACTTATTAAATCCTAATGTAAATATTCCTAGGACCAGCTACGCTGGGGCCATGTCTAATAAATATCGCAACAAATTCTTCCATACGTATTAATGTAGATTGCCTCTTTTTGACATCCATGCAAGGACAACGAATTCTTATCTGGTACCTATCCAGAAAAAATATGTTGCGGGCTTCATGTGATAATTGCGCTACCCTCATTGACTTTCTGACGCAGCTCCTGGGTCGTGCTGAGAAATTTCGGAGACTTGCACGACATTGTCCTACATAGGCTAATGTTGTAATGTATACAACAGTGATTTGCTAGCACCTGTTATCTACATGTATACAAATTTGTTTAATGAATACTAGTGTGCGGTCCTGGGTTAATCAATGACTGCCAATGCTTTAACCAGCCTTCTCCTTCGTTTGGCATCGTCCTAGCGATTACTATGCCCTGTTCAGTTAACTGAGTATGAAGGCCTAGATTAAGCTGTCCAATACATACTTACCTGCTGATTTCTGCAATTTGGTGCACTAGAAAAACTCAGCCTCTGCAATACTCTCTCGACAATCTCTGAGATTACACGCAGTGCTTGTCAGTAAGCTGGTGCCCTGCAATTGGTTCTCGATTGGCAATTTAGATGTTTGGACATTTCAACTGCAACCCTCAGCCCACAACTGAACTAATAACTTTTGCTGTGCCTTGCCAATCTTGCAAACAGTGCTAAAGATACATCCACATTTCAACTAAACATTGCAAGAAATGCTGACTAAGTTCACACAAATGAATCTAGTTGCTGATTTCAACATGACACCTAGTGGGCATCTTAAACAAACGACAAGGTCAAAGAAATTGAAGAACTTAACAATGAACAACTTTCCTTCGAAATACATGAGAAATCGATATATTGGAATCTGTCTAAGTTCGATGTAATCTACACAAAACATAAACATAACAAGAAGACTGGCTCCATCATTTCACATCAAATGCATTATCATTAGCATTATTGTTATTATTGTCTCTTAATGTAGCGCCACGACTTAAGGACTCAGCCTCAACAGAAGGTACAAAGTGTGATGGAAAAATGTCTCATAGCCTCATAACAGTCCAATGGATGCACCTCATGGCAGATTGTGAGTGGTTCCATGCCCACAAGGGTCCCTTCCATCCGAGGTCAAGGGAACATCGCCAAAGCGACAGTCCTAGATAAATCCTTGCACTGGATTTGCAAGCACAGAGGCTGGAAGGTGCAACCACCAGATTCCAATCATGGTCACAAAGCAAGTAATCAACCAATCAAAAGTAACCAGAGAAAAATTATAGGTAAGGCATTTGCTCGATTGAACGTAAATCTCATTCCACCAAGGAGGTAATTCCCCACCCACGAGGTAATTCCCCATTCATGAGGTAATTCCCCAACCTAGCAGGTAATTCCCAATCAGGAGGTAATTCCCCACTCAGAAGGTAATTCCCTAATCATGAGGTAATACCCCACCTAGGAGGTAATTCCAGTCTTGAGTTTAAAAACACGAGCCGCCTGAATGTTGATGGCCAGCAGTCATCATGACAACGGTAGTGAGTCGCCAAACTCAGTCCAAGTCAACTGGACAGTGATCTTCCAGTAGCCTTCCGTCATCCACGTCTTCTTCCATGTTTAGTAGGTTAGAGAAGAGGCCCCCTGCAGTGACAGAAGAACGTTTACAAGGTCAGTTACCTTTGAACAATAGTCAGCACATGTACATACTGATGTCATTATTAATTACACCCAAGACAGATATGATGAAAAACAGGAACAGAGGTTCAACCAGAGAAATCATGCCTTGTCCTGTCCTAACACGGGTCATCCTTACGAGATTGTTCTAAAAAAGCACTGTATATAGTCCAAACGGTAGTCGAACCAATTATTTATTATTCTTAATTATTTATTAAATTTGTAATGTGCACAACAGGTAACACCAAAATGTGAATCTGAGGTGCAGAGAGTCAGTCACCAGGAGAAGAAGCAATTAGGTTTCTAAATCATTGAAATAAACGTGAAAAGTAGACGCACCAAAAAGTCCGCCTGCAGTCGGAGGCTTCGGAATCGGAAGATGGAAGAATAATTGACCTATGCGAGAAAGATACTGAAACGAACAAACACAGAGACAAACAATGTAACTGACAGGGGAAAGAAACATAAATCTCTCCATCCGTCGGCAGAAACTCCTAAAACAGATTTGTTTTCCCCAAGAGACAACTTTCTTCTACTGATAATTATTACTAATCGTAATCTTAAATTCATGTTAATATAGCACCTTTTCAGAAAACTAGGGCATAACCGGAAATCCCCTCGGACATTCGCCTTGGCCAAACATCCCGTTTTAAGGAACTATTCGGAAGTGTTCGCCTTGGCAAATAATAGTTCAAAATAGAAATTTTGTAATTCAATATTTTTATTTCAATACATCATGAAGACCTACAACATTTAACAATCTAAAAACGAAAAAAAA
Organism: Bimastos eiseni; assembly: GCA_959347315.1. Taxonomy (NCBI): domain Eukaryota; kingdom Metazoa; phylum Annelida; class Clitellata; order Crassiclitellata; family Lumbricidae; genus Bimastos; species Bimastos eiseni. Next base: position 3,399,379 of record OY365807.1, on the reverse strand, counting down.
ATTTAAAGCTGTATTAGTAGTTAATACAGGCACCAACATTTATTTAGCTAATTTATCATTGCAGCAAAACGGTGAAAGTGACGAAAGTCGAAAATTTTCAGTTCACCAGGCCAGAGTTGCCACTACTTATTGAGTTCGTACCCGGATCAAGCAAATAGTGCATCCAAATACTCGGATTCGGTACTGGATAGAAATTGTCTACTCAGTTATGCCCTACAGAAAACTCGTCAGATGAACTCAAATTTCTAAATACAAGACCATGATCATGACTAATGATATTAAACCTCTGATACAATAGAGAAGCAAAAGGATATTAAGCTAAGATCGTGGGTCGCACGACAGCCATTGGCATAAGTCAGTCTGGAAACTGCAAGGATAATGCTAGTAAGTACACCACAAATCAGCAGAAATCTTAATAGAAATCAATTGAGCAGCCTTTCTGCTAACATACAATACAATAAACTGTTATTTGATATCGCACTTCTTACATTTAAGTTCAGAAGTGTACACACACGCCTCGACGGCACAACTGCAGTTGTAATGCAGAGCAATCGTGTGCGAAGGACTTGCTCAAGGTCCCTACACATTGACGCCCCAGACGAGAGTCGAACCCGCTCACTGAGTGTTATGGGCCGACCGCTCTAACCAATCGGCCACCATAACATATGCTACTTGCACAACTAGGTCACGAAAACCTTAAACAGAGCTAAATTAAATTCCACTTCCTGTTGTCCTACTTACATCTGAATAAGCCGGATCCCTACTCAGCGACATCTTGTATTTTTCACACAGGATGTTAAACACGGCCAAACTTCCTCTGAAAAAGAAAACATCGTCGTTCTGAGGCAAATCCACATCCATAACTCACAAGAACAGTTTTCGAATCACATATAATCTCTACGTTTGGTGCAATGTAAAACAATCAAATTCCTGAACCAAAGTTTCTAAAGCATAGATCAAAATCTTAGTGCAGGGCACCAGCTTATTCATGAGTGATACACTGTGTCAGAAATGGACCATGTCAGACGGGTTTTCCAAAGATACCAAGTAGAAGAGTTCAAAATCCCTAATGGTCCAGAAATAAGACATCAGAATAATAAGGAATCACAGAATAAAATTATCAACAAAGAGTCTAGTCCTGTATTAACAGGCTCCTCATAATTCAAGCTCAATCTTGTACTGTACTGTATTTCGCTCAATTGTATCGAAGTCATGGGTTCACCAAAACAAATGCTTCTACCCACACTCACCATTTAGGTGAGTATGGGTAGTCATGCATTTCAACTTAAAATTGAACAAAATCACCATTTCATACATTAACAGACTAAAACAAGTGTTTCTACTTACACAGACCAAAATCACGCTTTCCTACATAAACTGACTAAGCACACAATACGAATAAACCTTCTGCGGCTGCAGATTGAACAGCAGAAGCAATATTTAAGCCACATTTCCACGGTTGCAGACCTATGCGCATTGGCACATGCGAACTTAAAAAAATACGTCTCATCTATGAATTTGGGTCATGAGGATCGATTAGGGCGAGGTTAAACCTCATGAAGATCGAATAGGGTCAGGGTACACATCGTGAAAATCAGGCTTAGTCTCGTTAATGGATAAATATCAAAAACTATCTCTGAGCATTTTGTGGCTGAATCTGCAGCCACAGAAGCACCACACACTCAGCATTCCTACCTAAACTGAAGTGACCGAATCATGTGATCCTACTTAAGTGATCAAGTCAAATGTTTCCATTTGAAGTGAGTAAATCGTGTGTTCCTACCCTTCAGTAGCCAACAGAAGCATCCAGAGGAAGTTTAGAAGCGGTCGGATGAACGGGGGACCTCCTTTCTCAACCTGAGGGTGTAGCCGCGTATAGCTGTTGAAGCACACCTCAGCCGTCAACCGATTTCGAAGACACAGATACCTAAAAAACGATACATCATTCAATTGTCATTCATTCTTATCGAGAATTTATATAGCACCTCTTCAAGCAAAACTACTCAGAGCCCAGCCACTGCTATAAAGAAATGATAGCTGTTTACCACAGGTAGAAAGATTGTTCAATCAATCAATCATCAATGAAATGTAATAAAGCAACCCTTCAAGCTATCTGCTAAGAGGCGCTCCCTGTCCGACTAGGGTTCATTGTAAGAGGGAAGCTGGAGGGCAACCGAGAGCCCATTCCAGATGGAAATATTCAAAAAGATACTATCTAAAACATATATGCCTGCAAGTACATATGTAAACCTAGCACCCTATCACGATTCTTTGTCCTCTGAGTACAGTAAACCTTTATCAGCCAAATCAAAGAGCATTTCATCACAGGCCTCCTGGTGATGACCAAGCCTTCAAAGGTTATTAAAAAGCATGACATATGTGCTTAGATACATCTATGCCCCTACAACATTTGAAGAAGATGCTGTTCAGAAAAGTTCTGGCAAACCCAAATTACTGGTGACTATACTGCTATACAAAATACCTACTGCAGTACAGCTTGAGTTATGAACAGATCCACTTCCGACGGATAACCAAACGTTACGTGAAACTCGATCAACATGGACGCACAGCCTTCGCCGTTCTGAGAGCGAATGAAGTGAAATCTCGCACGGGCAAAATTACGCTCTGAAACGCACAAAAGGACAAAGGATATGAGCACTGCTTCCATTTTAACTTATTAATCTGTCTTTTATCAGCATTGTATTAATTAGTGATTTCTATTGTTCTAATGCACAAAGCATCAAATGATGGCACTCCTAAACAAAGCCGTAATCAGGACATCATCTATCACCCAATCTAATGGACAGCATTCAACTACACTCAGTGGGCACTGTTTATCATCCCTCTTAGGAAACAATAATAATCACCCTTAGAAGAAGTGCACAAGCAACTCTTCTCATTATTTCTACCAACAGCACCTATTAACGAAGCATCAATCGACGGCGCTATGCAAAATTACACACTTCATTGACTGATCTATCGATTGAATGATTGCCATCTCATAACCATAACTAAGTATTTTTATTGGTCCATAAAGGAGATGAACATTGTAATTACATAACAAACAAGGAAACGAAGAACAGTAAAGTAAAACAGAATAGCTTAACAGAGTTATGTAAGAAATGGATCAATAAGGAAAAAGAAAGAAGAGCCCTTAGCGACCCACCAAACTCTACACAACATGTTAAATAGCAGCAGGTCAAAAAATTACACAGGAGGTTTTAACCCATACACTCAACAAGGTGAATGCTCTAATCCCTTAGAGGAGTAAGTTCAATCCATCACCTGTTCAATATTCAGGTTAGGAATCAATTTTCTGCTATGAACACCCATCAGAACATAATTTGAACATCATTGCCCTCTATGAGCGGCTTAACCTTCCCTTAGACCAGCAAGTTCAAGCAATCTTCACTTCAATATTAAGATAAGGAATCAACCTTCCACTATGACCAGTCAACCACTCATCAGAACATAATTTGAACATCATTGCCCTCTATGGGTGGCAAAACCCCCCCTTAGAGGATTCGTCCAAATATATAATCTACCGTTCCAATACGTGATGCCAAACTCATTGTGAAGCAGCGAACAGGCGGCAAGGGATGACGATGCAGTGACTTCGGAGGCAGACAACGAGGATGAAGAGCCGACCAGTGACGGGGGGTTCTTCTCAGCCCAATGCAGAACAGTAGACACATAGTTTGGCCGTTCAACGTTGTCTTCTGGCATCAGACGATGCAGTGCCGTCAGTTTCACTGCAGCAGGAAGAATGCAGTCGGTAATGTAATTGCTCAATGGGTATTGTAATTATAATGAATGAGTAATGTAATCGTTCACTGGGTAATGTAATTGCTCAATGGGTAATGCAATCATAAAATGGGTAATCTAATCGTAAAATGGGTAATGTAATCGTTCAATGGGTAATGTAAAATACTAAATGGGTAATGTAATTGTTCAATGGGTAATGTAATTGCTCAATGGGTATTGTAATTATAATGAATGAGTAATGTAATCGTTCCCTGGGTAATGTAATTGCTCAATGGGTAATGTAATCATAAAATGGGTAATGTAATCGTAAAATGGGTAATGTAATCGTTCAATGGGTAATGTAAAATACTAAATGGGTAATGTAATCATTCAATGGGTAATGTAATTGTTCAATGGGCAATTTAATCATCCAATTTGTAATCCAATCATCCAATGGATAATGTAAATTTCTACAGCATCATCAGCAGTCAGCTACTTCTACAGTAATGGTAAACGTAAATTTATATAGCACCACTTCAAGAGAGAGCCACACATCAAGGGTGCTTTGTAATGTCAACTGTAAGTACCAGTACAGAGTTACAGAACAAATAGAATTTTATCGCTTTAAAAACAGACACCCATGCAACTCTGCTCTAAAACAATCCTAAGGATGGTTAAACATTCTCTCCTAAGAGTGATAAACAACAAAATCTAAGGGTGCTTCTACAACTTCACAATTCGACTCAAGTCATGGAACAAAGAGACAAAATGCTTACTGATAATGTCATTTGTCACGGCAACATTTGCCTTTTCCAGCGTAGTAACCAAGAGAACCGCAAGATCAGCACCACTCGACGTCTGTGGACCGATAAACAAAGAAACCAGAATTAACGATCTTTGACAAGATTCTCCGACAATGATGATTAATATGAAGTCACAATCTCAATTTAACACAGCACATAATTTTAAAATTAGAATGTTCTCTTTTAAATGTATTGTACACCAGAGTGTGGATATGCAGTTGGTAAAATAAAGAATATACCTCATTTTAACTTACTAACTTACTCATAATTCGCATATTTTGGAAATTATCGTGAATAGTACATCCGGTAGGGCGCTACCTGTACGTGAAAACCCGTCACTGGTAACTTTTTGCTTATCATAGAAGCTTGCTCCTGAATTGCATTGCTAGCGAACCATTAAAGTCTTGGAGATAGCATAAGCAGCTTTTGTCATGCAATTTATCTATCTATGTAATTTATATAGCGCCCCTTCAAGATAACTATTCAGAGGCACTCCCGACCCACGAGGAAAGTCTTGAGAAGTTGATAGAAAGAACTAGACAGGTCATACAGGAGAGAACGCAGGTCAAAGGGAAGGCTATTCGAAACACTGGGACGACCCACATTTGAGAAAGCTCTATTCTGTCAGGTGGCAGTTCAAGCTGAATACATAAATCTGTATGAATTGCATGCCTAAAATAGTGATAATGCATTAGGTGTCGAACTATATTCTCATCAGTCTTGCTATTTGTGCATTTATGAGACTTCTTTTGAAAACAAAACAGATCTGTATTGAAGTATTGCTATTTGCGCCGATGAATTATAGATATTTCTAGACTGAAGTAAACTACAGTTCCATAATAAACACTGATTACCTTACCCAATAATACATTTAGTAATTCTATTATAATTTACCTGATTAGCTTCCAACAGAGCCAAAGCACCACTCATTAATAAGTCGACAGCTTTGTCGTATTTTTCCTGTGCACAGTACCTGGAAAAAACCCCAAAAAATTGAAATACTTTACTGATGAGAGTGTACTAAAAGTGACTGAGAAAAATACAGCTTGTCATTAAAGTGCAAAGTTACTCCTAGTTCAAGCCAAACATAGGGTAACCATCCGAAACATTCTTGTCAAGGCAGAAAATGTGTCTTCCATGAGTTACGACAATGTGTTCGGCTCTCAAAGCCGACTACATTGGCTTCTTTTAGGTCAATGTATAAATATATCAAGACACTCGATAGAGCGCCTTTAGGAAACTCACAAAAGCACTGCACACACATGCCTGCTTAGTCAAGAAATGTTACAGCTTTACATTCAATTATGAAAACCCTAAATTTAAGAATATTGCACACATCCAATTAGTAACATTTCCAAAGTTCATTTCAGGCAGGTAGATATGATTGAGGTAAAAGTCAGGTGCAATGAATGATTACTGACATTCCAAGAGGAGGGTGAATGATTACTGACATTCCAAGAAGAGGGTGAATGATTACTGACATTCCAAGAGGAGGGTGAATGATTACTGACATTCCAAGAGGACTCCAATGCAAGAGATGCCCTGTAGTTCTTTGTCTCTTACATAATACAAGGAAAGAATTATTCAATAAGAATTATGCTACATTCTTGATTACAGGATTCTTAAATAAATTAAAACTTAAATTTGAGAAATGTATCAGCACCACACAAAAGTCACATATGAGAGCAATTAAGTAAGTTCATTATCTTTTAATATCAGCTGCCAGACAGCACTCTCGTGCACATACATCTGAAAATAGCATAACAAGGTCTATTGTCAACTTTGCCAAGAGTCATACTGTGCTGTCAACTCCAGTGCAAAGTCATGATCAGGGATAAAGCTAGGGAAGACAGAGGTCATACTTGGTGCTAAGGTGGAGATTGGTGTTAATGGTCAACTTATGAAGAGTACATAATAAGTGACCAGGTTTATTTTGTACCCATTTTAACAATATGACACCATGGGACGTGGCATCAGATTGGCTAAAGCTAATTTCTTAGTGTATTGTTAGGTAGAAAATGGGTATGGCCATGTGAATATTTTTAATGTCTAGTTTGAGCTTGTAATTTAACATCCAGCGTTCAACCAATGAGTGTCCAGACACTGACAGATGGTGAACTGTCGCAGTTCTTTGGGAGTAGATGTTTTAGAAGAAACTGTGATCATATCCCGGCAACTGCGAATGCAATGCGAATCCAATGCAACTCAACATTTTCTATAATTCGTTTACGGTCGAAACGCGTTATCGCTACACAATGCGTTCAAGAACTCGCCAATCTACTCACATGAACATCAGCTCAGAACTTATAAAAACGCTGAATTTATTTTACTTGGGTCCATTTACCTGAAGCATAAAGTTCTGTACAACTGATGAGCTTCGTAATACTCATGGTCATTCAGACGTTTCTGTAATTTTGCTGCAACCTTAGACACTCCATCGCTCGACGCCATCATCGTTTAGTGATGTTTTGCAATCTGTAGTCTTCGACCGTCATACACTGGAGACGACATAACATCATAGCGAATTTAACAGCCAACTATTGGCGTCATGAGCTATGTGCTGCCATCTATTTCTCTCTGGTAACAGACTAACAGTGGTAAGATCTCAAACCTGGAATTTATACAGCGCTAACACAGCGAATTCGCGGGAACCACAAGGACTTATTGGATAGAATATTAAAAACTGTACGCGGTGTTGAAGTTTCTTGCCCAACCAATTCTGCCGGTGAGACGATTTGGATCTTGACACTGCCTATCGATTTTACTTTTAAGCGCTTGTGAATAAGTTGGTTACCACGACTTCACTCCTTTGGAAACTGTAGAAATGTCGAATTCATTGGGGAAAAACAGTAGAACTGTGGGATTAAGGTCGTAAGGTTGCCAAAAAACGCGTAATGAGTGCACATATTAATGGACCGGCTTGTTTATCTGTACTTGACTAAATCACATTGGTAGATTAAGTTAATGGGATTTAGGGCCCAGGTCAGCTCACTTTTGGACCAAAATTAAGCAGAGGTATCCCGTACGTTGTTCTTATGCCAAATACATGTAGCCTAAGGCTCAGCACTGCAGAAGAGCAATCCCTCCGCCATCTACTTACTAGCCTCTGCAGAATGTCAGTCCATCGACCTCATAGACTCTATAACCTATATAATATGAGGTAGATCTTCTGCAGTAAAGGCAGACATGAGTATGAAGTGCTAGCGATTTTGTATCGCGAGAGCACACCCTTAGCTAAGGGCGTGGGGTGAGACTGATCGTCGACATATCCGTCCTTCTGGCATCAGATTGTCTAGGAATGCAAATGGGACAGAAATAGGCACATTGAGATACTTTTTGCCCCACATATGATTTAAACTTTGACCTGACTTATCCGTTAAGTAGGCCTATATATATTACATTAACCACTACACGGTCACACACACGAGGAGAAGAGCAGTCCCTTAAATTATTAAGCTATGAGTTAATGAAGTTCATTTACTTAGCCCCGTTATATGAGGATGGGCGACCCTCATCTCCCTTGCGGTCAAATCTTTCCTTCTACAGCAGGGATTCTCAACCTTTTTAGTCCTGCGACCCCATAATAATATTTTAAAAGACGTGGCGACTCCCAGCTATTAACCTTTTAGAGGTTAACCCCGAATATATTTACCTGCTGCTAACCATTCCCAGCGTTTGCCATGAATATAATTATTCGCCAATGATGGTCCTAGCCAAACTCTACCAGTATGCAACGAATTATATAATTAGTCTACGTGATTTATCTATCGGTTTGTTTGTCTATGTAAATAAATGGCGTCTCTCATGCGTTTTCGCGTTATTCTATTGGTATTCTTAAATTTGCTAGTCTTTCAAAGGAAAAAGGCAGAATGTCCCAGGATTTCCTCGCATGGTTGTTGAACATGGCGATTTAAATTGACATTATAGCCTACTGGGCATCTTAATTAACCAACCAATTTTGAGGCTGCTTGGTTCTCATTTTGCAACTGAATTTGCTTCGTTTTTAGATTAACCTTTTAATATAATATACCCCGAGATGCATCATTAGTTAATTGTTAAAATGCATAACCAGGTTTCTCACTAGTTCATAACCATCACATCTAGACGAATAAATGGGTTATTCAACAATTTGTTTTATTATATATACATGTATATCTTGACTGTCGCTGAATTGTCTACCATACTTCATTATATATTATACATATTATGATTGAAACTTGAGGCTCATGATGCTAGTTGACATAATGGTAAATAGCATCATTAACTGAGTAACTGCATTTTTTTGTGCTCGTAAAACCATGGCGACTCCCAAAAGTTGCTAAACTTGTCAATGCGCTCCTCACCCAAAAAGGTTGTTGACCACTGAGCTACAGAATAATTAAAAGTATTGGGTTACTGACTACCTCGTTTTTACTACCATGCATTTTACTCCTAAGCATTGCATAACCCATACACCTCGTGCATAACAGCATGATCAATCTTTACTTAACAAAACAATTTAAAATTTGTTGTTGGTAATAATTTTATTAAATGAATCATATTACAAGAAATAAGTAAAGATTAATTAAAATCGCTATAACAGAAAGCTAGTTTGTGCATATTACAAGAAATAAGTAATAAAGATAAGAAGTAAAGGTTATTTAAAATCACTATAACAGAAAGCTAGTTGCATAGATATTATATATGAGATACATGTTATAGGTTGAAAGCAATTTTTTGAACAAATTGCTAATCTTCCAGGCGACCTCTGGCAAATCGTAAGGCGACCCCCATGGGGGTTGACACCCACAGGTTGAGAACCGCTGTTCTGCAGTATAGTCAATGTACTCATTAGTGAAAAGTTGCCTAGCAGGAACAGAAATCTTAAATTCTGTTTTGGCAGAGATATGAGCCCCTCCTCTTGTCTGTCAGCTTAGTACATAGGCTTGGTTAATCCAGTTTTACTAATTGATTAATCGAGAGTCAATCGATTAATCGATAAATTGATTAATCCAGATTGCTCGATTATTCGATTGATCACGATTGCTCGATTAATTAGTGCGATTGTTCGATTATTGGACCTACGCCTAGCTCGATTGTTCTGTGTGGCAGAGCTGTACTTGTGTGACAGATGTGTAGGCTACTTGGGTGGCCTAATGTGTGTGGCCTACTGTTATCACACGCGTCCACAGGTGGAGGCCTGGCGGGTAGTGGAACGACCTCTGGATATTGAGGTCAGCTATAAGCAGGTGAATCATGCAGCCGGCACGGCCCAGCAGTGCTAGCAGGGTGTAGTATGGGATGTGGGTGGCACACGTAGGTCCCGTCCTGCAATTAAAGCTATCAGGGCGAGCCCACTGCCCAGGCAGCCATTCTAAATAAGCCAGGCTATGTTTCCCATCCGAAAGAGGATTGGCGTCATGAATGGCACCCGGTTATTAAAACATTTGCTCTAAACTGTTCAATGGACCCAAGAACACTTTTGAAGACGTGGCTGACCCCTTCCTAAGAGGGATTAATTCAATCCTGAAGATTAGCGTATTGTTCGATTAGATAAAAATGATATAATAGTAATAATGAAGCCGCAAATGGTTACATTCACAGTGCATGTTTATATATAAAATACTTCATTTGCAAAGAAGCTGAATTGAAACATATTAGCCTAAACGCGTCGATGTCTCAGACACAAGGTGCGTTCCACCATGTCATTGTCAGGAACGCACGTACAGTAAGCTTACATAGGAGTTGAATAAAATAGTTATATATGACGCTATGACATTATACATCTAATTTGCAAATAGTACTGAAACATAGACATATAATTATTTTGTTATACGAGTTATAAATAAGATGCAATGCCACTTCCATGATTAGTTTATGCAGGCTACTGTAGCAGAGCATTTGCTGAGAAACTGAGTCAATATACCGAGTTGTGATATTACTAATTGATGTAATCGTACCAATCGAGCAATCAATTAATTGATTAATCACGTACTAATTTATTAATTGACGCCTACTAATTGTGATTAGTAAAAGTTGCTAATCGCCGAAGCCTATTATAGTACACCTCCATTGTCTCCAATTGTATTGTTTCTATTAAAAAATTAACCCAAATTTTATATTGCTTTCCTGAATTCCTTGTCATTCATCAAGCTAAGGGCAAATCCATATATTACGTACACAAAAAAATCGGATATTCGGACCCCCTCCCTCAGTTGCACCGTGTACATTTCGTGGACCCCTCCCCCATGCGTACGTACATTTGAGCTCTACTCCCCCCCCCTATTGCAAAGGTTAAATAGCTAAAACATCTATTTAACATTGAGTTTACCGCAAGCTATTTAGTTTTGTTAAGCATCATATTTAACAGCTTAAATTTAACTGTTATGAAGAAATAAAACACTAACAACACTTCCATTTGAAACCGTTTTAATGCTACATAAAATTGATTAAACAGGATTAGGTTTACAATTCTGATTTTCATACTCTGTATTGTGGACGTCATTATTAGACAATTATATTTGCGTATATACGTTTGACGTTTCGGGACCCATCCCCACCATATGCACAATGGCCGAAATTTGAAACTCCCTCCCTTTGCTGCGTACGTATTATGTGGACAGCCCCTAAGGAGGCGCACCAAGAAGTCCAAAAACACTAATTATTCCTAGCCCCAGTTGCTAGTCATTCACCCCACCTCATATTTGCAAGCATTTGGTTCCACCCTATTCAAGAATGGAAGATAAAATCAGTGTTACATAAGCTTTTTATTCACAATATCACCAGAGATTAGCATCGTTACAAAACCAGTGGGCACCATCTTGTGTCAAATAGGTTTGTTACTTTATGGTGTCGAGAGTTCGTCACAGTGAATGACTTTTGGCCTAGTAATCATTAGGATGATGTTACAATTTGTTGCGTGAATATTTAGGCGTTTCTGAAGTTTACTCGTCTGAGGATTCGTTGCATAAATTTAGTTTCAGAAGTTTTACAATGACGAGAGGTGTTCAGTGCTCGGTGGTAATGTCATAAGTTCGTTTTCTCGCGTTTGGCGATGTCGCAGTTACGTTACTGACGTCACGTGGCGTTCTTTACTTGCAGATCTGATTGGCAAAGTATGCCATCTGTAAACACATACAGTAAAAGCCAATTTAGATATATGAAATGCAAGTCAATGTTCAGTTTTAAAATATTGCTTACTAGCTGGGGAACCCGTGACTCAAAACCTTCACCGTTGGCTCGGGGAACACCTGGAACACACAGTCGATGGGTTGGTGAACCCCGCTTCAGCCCTCTTTTGCACAGTGGGTGTGTACAAATATTTGGCCGTGGAGAGCAGGAAGACGGCGACCGTGGGTTCACCAACCTCTCTACTGGGTGTCCCCAAGCGAGGTTTCGAGTGGATAGCTGTAAAAGTGTGGAAATGCATAAATAAAGTTGTGTATAGATGCGTACAAAGTACATACCCACTGTACAAACGATGGCCAACTACTGCTACCTGTAAATAATCTCCCAAACCCTAAAAGAAGAAGAGGTGTGGAAGAGAGATATCGTGTGAACATGTCGACAAATGTACAGGAGGTATTTTGTCGACATGATCTTGGCGGCTGAAAAGGAAACTTTCCTTGGGGGTCTGAGACAGGATTCTAGCCCTGGAGACCAGGAAGAGGGCTGCAGTGGGGTTCACCAACCCATCGACAGCGTGTCCCAGGTCACTAGGTGTTCCCCAAGCCAACGGTGAAGGTTTCGAGTCAATAGCTCTAAAACTGTGCAAATGCATAGCCGGACAGACAGACAAAAACACACGCAGAATCCTCTCTTTATATATATATATATATATATATAGAGAGAGAGAGAGAGAGAGGGAGAGGGAGAGAGATTGAATGAAAATTATGGATGAACCAAAACTCGGTTCGGAACTGGGCTTGGTCCAATTTTCTTGGTACTCGGCATTACTTGGACTTGGACAAACAATGAGTCCGATTATTGATCTTTTCGATTTTCTGTTTTGAAAACAAAAATCGAATTTTTATTTACAAAATAAATGACAACTGGCATAACTAAAAGTACAAATAATGATATTTTTATTTACAAAATGACTATAGACCTAACCAAAAATGCAAATACTGCTACTGTTAGTGCTTACAAGTTACTACTTCCTATTATTAACTAAGGCAAAACTAAATAATTAATTAAAGTTGTGCAAACTACCAATCTAAACAAACAAGAGAATGAGACTTTAAAGTATTCGAAACTCAGACTAGGCAAAATTGAGCTCAAAACTCAGTATTCGGACTCGAAAAGAAATTCAAACTCGATTCATCACAAACGAAAATGTATTCACTAAGGAATTGGATGCATCCCAATATGGACAGACTTATTCATAATATCCTACTCTGTATATTACATAATAGAAGTCAACTTGCCATTTAATAGTTTCTGCAAGGTGTTACACAAATATTCAGATGCAAACATACAAGCACTTCTGCCCAGTGACAGATTGGGAACAATCATGTCATGTTCCCAAAGCAGGGTTTAAAATGGCAACGAAAAATATTATGAAAATCCTGGACTACAGAAAATACAATTAAAACAATGTACAGAAATCTGAAAATTAAGAAAGAAAATTAAGGAAGGGAAGAAATTTGTGCCAAGCAAAAAAACTCGTTCCTGTAAGCCACATTGGTAGGGCTTACAGTGACCACTTACCTGACCACCAGTGGTACACAGCTGAGGGCAATAAACAATCAAAAGGTAGCCAAAACTGTTGACACAAGAAATTGATCTTCAAAAGTTCTAATGGCTAAGGAATAAGTCCTAATTTCCTTGCAAAGTTCAGTACTGTCTATCTTGACTTGGAGATCTTGATGAAGATCTGCAGATCTCTTCTGAGTCCATCGGCACCAGTGAGGTTACAAAAGGTGCTTCATAAGTGCCCTCATCAACATATGCATAATTCTATAACCCTTTAAAGGCTGAGCAGCTTCCACTTACTCGCTGGCGGAGGCAGTCGATGGTAGCATTGAGACGGCAGATTTCCTTTTCCAGGTCACATTTCTTCCACTTGAGATTGGCGTTGCAACGTCTCAGGTCATCGATGTCCTTGCGCAAGCATTCGTTGATTTGGGTCAGCTTACAGACCTGCTGCTTGAGGCATTCAACTTCGGCTTGAAGACACTAAAAATATTCCATAATCTCCCATAATTCGGACTTACAAACTAGGATTTCCTCCCATGCAGGGGCGTCAATTCCCCCGGAGTGACGGAGGCAAACCCACCGGTTCCAAGTGTCAGAAAGACAAGACTTTCCCCCATAAGACTCAAAAAATATCCCCCTACCAGAAATTGAAGGCACTTGCCTCCGAATCCCCATTTATCTGGACGTCCCTGCCCTGATGACATCATCAGTACTCGGTAATCATCATCCTCTATCACCGTCATCTTAAATATGGCTGTCATCTTCAGTCATCATCATAACACAACACTCATCATTGTATTCCTCACATCTTGACTACTACTCCAGTACATCCTACATTTCCTTCCTAGGGCTTCAGTGCCTTGCTCTATAAAATGGAGACTACACTTTTTACTCTAAAGCAGTGGTTAAGTTTCTCATCCAGGGTCTCCAAATAATTATACATTTGTAACTTAAGTCGCTTAAGTTACAAATTTATCATTATTTGGAGACCCTGGATGAGAAATTTAACCACTGCTTTAGAGTAAAAAGTATAGCTTTTGTAGCTTTTAATAGCGAAATTATCTGCCAAAGATTCAATATTTATCTAGACTTCAATAAGCCTAAGTCATGATAAATATAGAATCTATAGCAGATAATTTCGCTATTTGCTATTCGAATATGCATAAAATGTGCAAAACGAGCCGCGTATTGTTGAGTTTTGAACGAAAACATATATTTAGGTGGTGGATATCATCTGCTGGGTGGTGGATCTCATAGTTGATGTGGTGGATCTCGAATCCGAGGTTCCGAATCTTAGATCCGGTGGAATCAGGCTGAATAAAACCACTGCTCTAAAGCTGAGCACAGTATTATTATCAAACACCTTCAGAGCTGATGCACTGGTTTACCTGCCTTCACAGTTGATGCACTGGTCTACCTGGTAGCATGCTTGACTCGCAATCCAGCGATTGTGGGTTTAATCCAACTGATTGGAATCTGTATAATGACTATGGACAAGTGTTTTGAAATGCACATCTTGCATTTCAGATACAGATTTACTAACCTCATGAGTGTACCAAGTGTAACAAACAAATGTTTGTGCAGTGCTCAAACATGAAGGGGAGCTATATAAATCTTGCAAATTAATAAATAAATGTTTGATTTAACAATACCTGATTCTTGTCCTCCAGACATCGCACTTTAGACCTGAGGCAGCAGAGCTCCTGAAAAATCATTTCACTCCATGAATATTGTAACTGGTATTGAATATGTTGCCCATAACAGTGGAGTCAGGTCCAACTTGCTTTTTCTCCACTGCAAATCGTGGATTTGTCTACACTTTTTTCTCCTTTCACTGGAGAAATGGCATTGACAAACTTCTTCCCCCATTTAATGCACACTCATAGTTTCCTCATCTTTTTCATGTTCTCTGGTCCCAAGTATCCTATAGAACTCTCTTGAGGGCACTGCTGATTATTCAGTGAGCAATACAAATTTTACATTACAACCCTGACCCTAACCGACCCTCACAACGCCAAACTTACCTAACTCATTCTCACTAAGCCTAGTCTCACCTTAAACGTCCACCAAGATACTTCACTTTCACCAATAATTGATAGTTGCTATTCATAAAACCCTGCATGCTTGTAAAGCTTCCTGGTGAATCGAAAACCATGATATAGCCTAAAACTGAAAAAGCTGAACAGAAATGAGTCTAGCAAGAAAACATACACTAACATTTGTCAATGGCTTAACTGGCGCATTAAAACGTGGGCTTTGCATATGCAATATACATGATCCCATTCTGGAACTACACAAATAATAAGGTAACAGATAAAAATATAAATTAGGCTAGCATATAGAAATATTGGTGGTTTAACCATGCCGTACCTGGCTTTTAATCACCGTGGGTAATAAAACTATGATTGGAAGTTTTTGGCACATACGGAAAGATGGGTGCACACGTAGGCCTAGTCGCATACTCTATGCTAAGCGGTTCGTCGCTTATTGCCTCTGCAGAGCTGCTATGGCGCTGCCTCAAAATAGTACTTCAAAAGTTAAGTTTATGCTAAATTACGCAACATTAATATCATAAAGAGCATCCAAAATAGACTCGTTAATGTCATGGCATGTCACATCGTCATCGTCGCTTCGCGACAGTTGACTACATGAATGGAAGAGTGATGTCCAATGCTTTGCAATGCAATGCTGTCTCTAATTAAGCTTGTGCCTCTTAAACCAGTCCACGCCATGACATTGTTAAACCAGCAGATTCTGGGTCTTCCACGACTTCGGCTTCCTTCCCCTATACCCAACATTATACTGTTCTCAATACTGTCTTTAGGCTGTTTCACGATGCGCCCGAAGTATCGCAGTTTTCTGGATTTGATGTGGCCCAACAGTTTGCAGTCAACTTTCGCCATTTGATACACTTGTTCGGTGGTCACCATTGCTGTCCATGGAATTCTGAGCAGTTTCCTCATGCACTTGTTCTCAAATGCTTGTATACGTTTCTCTTCTTCTTCATACGTTGCTAAAATAGACTCGTTAACCCTGACTAGAAATTCAAACTGCCGCCGACAGATAGCGATTCTAAAACTCGATGAAAAATGTTAATCTGCTAACCTTGTCTAGGTTGTCGAGCTCCAACCGTTCTCTAGCTCCTTCGTCCGTATTATCAAAGTTCTGTCTTGACATTTTTGTGAGTTATTTCCAGGTGTTGTTTACGAAAATCCGTCAATTTCTTCCACCGTTCAATGTCTCCTCCGCCATCAACCACGGAAACTACGTCATTTGGCAATCAAGATACATGGGCACGTCACAAACGCATCGTTCATGGACGTTTATATAGCGCTAGCATTAGTAGAAGAAAAACTCGAATAGTTAGACATTCCTATCATGGCTGGCTCGTAATGTTGATGTCCACTGTTCCTTTCATATTTTTACAGTACAACTTTTGTAAGCTGAAAGCATAACAATACTTTAAGTATATTTACGCCGTTGAATTACATCAGCCAGATCCAGGTCAAATCAACTGTTGCGGACGAAACAATAGAATGTAATGATTATTTCACCACCCATAGGCTCCTTTCATCGGTCGGAAGCACAGCTGCTGGTCCTGATGGTCTGACAGCATGGCTTCTCAAGGGGGTTGCCCCTATACTTGCAGAACCTGGCGCTAAACTTTTTAACATGTCAATAATCTCCTCCTTTGTTCCGCCACAGTGGAAGACTAGTACTATCACGCCAGTCGCTCGCCCGTCAAAAGAAGCCGACTTTCCACCCATATCGGTTACCGCTATCCCTAGTCGTCTTCTAGAAAGGTTCATCGCACACTGTTTTTTCCATCCACTCCTGGCACAACCGCAATCCAACCAGGAATTTGAAGATCAATTTGCCTTTCAACCACATGCAGCCCTCATAGCCTTGACCAACAACCTACAAGAACTCTTTCATGACAACCAATATGTCCATTAGATAGCCATAGACTTTTCAAAAGCCTTTGACACTGTCGGACACGCATATCTCGCAGAGCGGTTGGCAGAGTTGTCTATACCGGATAGTATATACAACGTACTGGATCATTAACTTTCTTAGCAATCGCAACCACGGAACCAAATACAATGGCGTCGTCTCGGCAATCATTCGTATTAATGCCAGCATTGTCCAGGGTTCTGGACTCGACCCTTTACACTTCATTACGGCCATATCCAGATTAAAAACTGTCAATCCTGCAAATAAACTGTTAAGTATGCTAACGACGCATAGGCTACCTGTTTATTCCTGGTTCCAACAAAGACACGATTGAGATTGAACAAAATCATGTGTCTGAGTGGGCTGCCAATTGCAACCTACGACTAAATATAAAAAAGACACAACAGATGATTATACGACGTCCTCGGAGGCGGGGAGGTCGAGGAGAAGACCCATTGGAGACGCCAGGACTGCCAAGGGTCAAAAGTATGGTTATCCTGGGGGAGGGGGGTCACCATGACTGAAAATCTCAGTTTTGAACCTCATATAAATAGAATATGTTGTCAGACAAAGCAATCAATGTATGCTTTGCGTATAATGGTGGCGCATGGCCTCTCGATCAGGACTATTGCTTTTTGACGTGGTGCGTTCGACTACAGTGGCCCGCATACTGTATGCGGCCCCGGCCTGGTGGGGGTACGTGGGGCAGCAGGATCGTGCCCGGGTACAATTAGTGATGAAAAGACTGATTCGTCAACGCTATCTGCCAGATGATGTTCCTCCTTTCGAACATTTGATACAGTTGGCCGATACGGATCTATTCAAAGCGATATTGGAGAATCCAGGTCACGTGCTGTACGGTTCCCTTCCTCCTATCAAGGCGACCTTCCACTCCCTGCGTCCGCACCCACATGACCGTGAAATTCGACAGGCAGACAATCTAGGGCGAAAATCCTTTTTAATGAGAATATTGTGTTATTAAAATTAATGTATTGCTATTTTAAAGAAGATCTGATAATCCCCACATGTATGTTGCAGACAATCTGGAGTGGAAATTATTTTTCAATTGTTTAATTAGAATAGTGTACTTTAAAATGTTTTGTACCACAGAGTGCGGATAAGCAGTTGGTTCAATAAAGAATATACTTACTTACTGAAGGTTTCTTTAACCGAACAGGCATTCATCCAGCATTGTAGCAGTAGTGCTTGACTCAGACATTCTCAGTCTGTCTCTGAACACATTACGGCATTAATGTACATTAGTGTGATTCCTTTTCGTATTACAGTATTTGATTTAAAGATGGTAGGGAGAAAAGATCAATGATGAAGACAGTAAGAGAACGACAAAAGAGATGGATTGGAGGCAAGAGGCGAAGGGAAGGTAAAACAGAGGAAGGCCGAGAAAAACGATTTTGGACTGAATGATGTAAGGGGGTGACTACAAGAAGATGAAAGAGGAGGCCCAGAACAGAGAGAAGTGGCGACATTGGACATGCGAACCTGCGGAGAAGGCAGAAAACTAAAGAAGTGATGTGCAGAATTAATATATTCATTTTACTGAACCCTGTCCACACTCGCCGTGCTTAGCCTACTGGTTAAGGTGTTTATTCGATTCAGCAACTCTTGGAAATGATCAGAAACCCTGCCACCTCTACTATCTTAATAATCTCGATAATCTTGCTCCATAGCAGTATATTAACGTAGGAACTTGGCACGTAAATGAAAACAAGTTATCTCTCACCCCCTCAGGGTCGAAATCATGTGGCCAAGCATTGGGATCAAGAGATCAGACACTAGAACTACACAGATCCTTCTCCGAATCTCCCAACAGTTTTTTTGTCATGCCGTCGACCAATGCTTGGTAAAACTGGCCTCGATAAATTTCCCTCTCTTTCCCACTGCAAGTAGCAAACGATACACCTTTGAAAGCCCTTGCATCTGCAGCCTGGCCAGCTTCAGCATAGCACTGTCCACTCAGTCATTTCTAGCTGTAAAATGACATACTACTCGCTGATCAATTGCTGAAATAATTGTGCAAACACACTGTAGCATTGCCGAACATCTCTAACCAAGACCAAGAGCTTACATTTGCACCACACATTCACCGTCTCCTGTGTCACTGTGTGATTCATGCTAAAAGTTGCGTCAGCTCCGCACTGTTACTCGCTCGATAACTCCAGACGCCACCGCTATACTTGTCCACTCCTTCATCAAATTACTGCTGCTCACTATATGTAGGCCTCCAAACTGGGCGGTTACGGTGCCTGGACCGGGTCCTGCGTTTGCTGCACGTCTTGTCGGTCGCATTTCGAAATGTATCCACATCTCCGGTTAGGTGCTGGATGCGCTCTCCTAGCCACTCCTCATCGCTCTGGTCTGGTAGTCCTTGCCTCCTTGCCAGGTCTCGTCTACGACGATCTTCGCAAACTCTGACACACATCTTTTAGTGCATCGGGTTGGGCTAATTACCGCCCTGCAATTTCAATCATTGACTTCAGATATAATTATGTCGTTAGACTTAATTTAACTTGCCACTGATCTGCATTCCGACGGTAACCACATTAGCTACATTAACGACGCAATTAAATCAAAGCTTGAAGTAGACACTGCTTCGACATATGATCGTTGACGGTACAATGTGCTGTAAACGTCGGCTTTGCAAAATACGTAGATATGTCACACAGTACAACTTAAAAATAGACATCCCTAATGTGTGAAATTACAGGATCATCTGCGTGACATAATTCTACAATTAAATAAGCAACAAACAATGAATCAAGGAAACTGCAGGACAGGATCTATATAGACCCCATTGTTCTAACTACACAATAATTGTTGGCCTATACGCTGTGACTCATAATTATTTAATATTTAATTCTGCACTTCATTTGTCATTTTTGAAGCTTCACATGAGCTCAGATATACATAATCCATGAACCAAGTATTGAGATAAGCGACAGAGAATGCTGAAGTTCAAATGTATTGGACAGAGGGTGGTGGTAAAATGCGAACCGGCGATAAAACTCGAACCAAAATGCGAACCATAGGCGCGAACGGATCAGGTTAAGGCATCGTGAGGGTCGGTTAGGGTCAGGGTTGGCATCGTGAGGGTCGCTTAGGGTTAGGATTAGGGTTAGTGTAGTTAATAGATAGGGTTCAGGGTCATAGCTAGTATCGTTTAGAGATAATTGCCGAAAACATTTGGCCGAATGAATAAAAATATAAATGACA
The DNA here is from genome assembly GCA_959347315.1 of Bimastos eiseni. Taxonomy (NCBI): domain Eukaryota; kingdom Metazoa; phylum Annelida; class Clitellata; order Crassiclitellata; family Lumbricidae; genus Bimastos; species Bimastos eiseni. Next base: position 3,378,971 of record OY365807.1, on the reverse strand, counting down.
ACCATAGGCGCCAACCGGTCACGTGACTTTTGGCAGCCAATCGAAAACAAGTTCACAAAATAATTTGTTGACTAAACGAAACTGCATCCCTTTCTGTGCGATGATTGATGTGAAACTAATCTTGATTAAATCTAAAATGGTATGCTCCTTAGTGAAGTGTCGCGCACACGAATCGCTAGCTGGCATCGTACATGTGTTTATTGAATTTACAATAATAATTATGATTGCTACTATTACTTTAGCTTATTTACCATTTAACACTGCTATTTAGTGAGTAAATAAAACTACTTTCCTCTAAGTTCAATAATTGATTGCCAAAAATAAGGCGCAGCTGACAGTTGATTAATGTAATTATACACTTAGACACCTTTATTTAAAGAGGTATTGATTGGATACCATATAAGTAGTGGATCGCGTGTATGATATAGTTGGGAGTGGACGGGTTGATAGCTACACATTCTGATGATAGGCCCTATGGTCCAGTAAATGCACTTGCATTTGAGGAGGAATGTGTAGCGGTTCCCCGGCTCCCAACTTTTGCAAAGCTTCCGTTTTGGCGTTTCAATTTCTTGCTTTATGAAAGCTTCGTTTTTTCTGTCGAACAGTAATCATTGATGGACAAAGGTAGCGCTGCTGAAATTAATACTAGAGGAACTTTATTCTGTAGAGGTATTGCATGGGTTACAGTGTAGAGCCTGTTTTGTCCTTTCTCAAGACGAATTTATCTTATATGGAAGCGATGGTGTGCGCTGGGAGAGGCGCTATATAAACAAAGATTTAATTACAATACAATGCAGTTTGTGATGGCTACCGTACCTGACGTCAACGAGAGTAGGAAAAACACTTCTGTCAATGCCCCTCATGCAACTTCCACTCCCCTTCACCATCTATTATCCTCTGCCTCTTCCTCGTCCCCTCCTCTTTCTTTCTGTTCTCGTGGATCCTCACCTTCCACTGTCTATTACTATCCATTGTAATCTCATTCAATTCCCATGCGAATCCCCTCATTTTTCCCTCTTCCCCTTCACTACCCTCAACATTTTTCTCCACCTCCTTATCATTCATTCCTCACCTGCCCATACTCTCCGATTTCAACACTTCGTCCCATTTCCATGCTCCTCGCTTATTACTTCCATCCTCATTAGCCCTTCCCTACGTTCTAATCCTCACCCATCTTCCGTTCTCCACCACTCATCATCATCCTCTGAGCTCCCCATTATTGTAGTGATCCGTTAACATACCCGGTTTAAGGCCTTATACATGTCGTTAGTGTAAAGCTGCTTACAAGCGGACAGCAAAAACACTGTAATAAGTAATTCTAAAAAGACTCATAAGAGTCATAACTTAGTTGTCTTTACCGAACGGACGTTCCGAAGAAGAGTTTTATTGGAACACATGCGTGCCCAGGGTTCCCATTGCATTGTGAGCAGTGGGAAAGCAGACACAGGATTTCGAGAGCAGTGGGGACGCGTACCCACTTTAAACCCTGCATATTGTATGATCTTTGTTAAATCACCAAGTCACGCATCAATGCATTGTACTACTAACCATGCTAGCGTATAACAAAACTATAAATAAATCATAATCAAATTACATAATGTGATAAAAAAATAATCTTAAAAAACCTTTATTGTTTGATTCACATTGAGACATTAAAAACTGCTAATGAGATGGCGGGGTTTGCATTCTGGTCAGATGTACATTAGCCTAAGTAAATACGTGGGCTGATGTTGGTTAGACACAAACTTAAGTCATTATTTACACAGAGACTATTCCTATAATTATTTAGTCTTGAGTGTAATCATAGCTGAACAGCCGGTCTCACAGATGTATGCGTTGTTTAAAATGGCAGCAACACTGACAAGGCAACGATCTATAGAAAACATAGCGCATTACATTCACGTGACAATATTCTTCAGTGGAAAAAAATGCGATTTCAAAGAAAAGTTGGCGACCCACTTGGATATCCTTTGCGACCCACTTGCGGGTCGCGACCCACAGGTTGAGAATCACTGTTCTAAACAAGTATACCTACAAGGGATGCGCGGTTCAAACCACCCAACTACCCCAGGTCAGCGCACCTTAACGAAATCGATTATAAACAATTACATAGAAGACGCTATTCTTTCGTAGTCCACACCCAACTACACCACTGCACTGATGAACTTGTAGTGCCAGTCCCAAGCCTGGACAAAGGGCGAGGGCGACGCTAATAAGTTTGGTTGTGACAAAGCCTTACTAAACAGCAACTAACTTGACACCCATCAAAGACCGAAGCCACGAAAGAATTACCATTGGACATGGTTGCAGAGTACGGGGTTTATTTTGAAAAGAAAAATAATTTTTAAAAATCGGTAATTATTTATTTGGGGGTTTGAACCTATAAACCACCAAATACACTAGTGCACCCATCCGCCTGTCCTACAGACCTTGACATTTATTTAATCATGGGGCTTGATATGAAAACGCATTCTCAACTAGAGATGTGTGAGAACAAAAGATGAGGCAAACAACATAATTCAACTGTAAATAATCTCTCCATTCCGTCACGTTTATTTATATTACCATTCCATAAATAACATTTCCGATCAATACTCACAGAAACAATTATCGTTCGCAGTCCTCCACGGAACAGATTCACCCAAGCGCAGTCTACACCCAGAACGATTCAGTTCAGAATGAGAAAAACACAATGCAACGTACACCTCTGAAATTTCTCAATGTCACGCAAATTCAATCCAACATAAACTGGAAACAATTCATTTATCTAATCGCATGAAAACCAACAAGAAACAAGCAATGTGCCAAACAGTCTCCTCAAAAACATGCTTCCTGAAATGAGAAATTCCCGCACCACAACGTCCGCTGGTAACGCACAATAAAAAAAATCGGCCAGCCATGTAAATACTGTATGTAGGTCATAAGCCTCACCAGGCGGCGCTTCCATGAGGAACTTAAACGAAGGTGTTCTCAATCACAAATAGGACAAAGATCCTAATAAATTCCTACGCCATTGACCTGTATAGTAGGGTCATATCGGCCGTTGTACCCTATGTCCGAGTGTGTATAAGGTCTGCAGCCATGGCATCTAGTAGCTTTAATGAATCCACTGAAGAATTATTAGAAATAATTATTGAAATGCATCGGTCGAGAATGTAACGGAAGGCGTGGAAAGTGATGATGATGACAACGACGATTACTATGTCATAAGCAAATGATAAATAATGTGACAACAAAAGCGACAAATGACAAATAAGAGACAATGCAGTAATGAGAGAGACAAAGAATGTGGCAGGGAAGGTCAAAAGAATGCGAAATCTGTTGAGCAAAATGCAACAGACGAAAGGTGTCGAGCTTGGCAAGATTCAACTCCAGAGTCTAGCCTTCCACAGCGAATTAAGACCTCGAGACAACAGTTCGCGTGTGAACGAAATAAATATTCTGCTGGTTCGGTGTCAGAAGAATCTGGGCCGAGAATTTCATAAGCAGCACATAAAAATAAGTCTGTGCAAAACGGCAACAATACCTCACCTCGATTGGTGAGTAATCAGAATGTCATCAGTTATTGCCTGGTGACTCTAGTTATCACTCAAGATGACCAGCAAGAAATCATTTGGACCATTTGGCAATCGTCTGGCAGTTCAAACGACCCTCTGATACCTCGAAAAAACCTTAATGTCAAATCAAATGACCAAAACTGGTCACTCAAAAAAACCAAACTCAGTCACCCAAACGACTGATCGGTAACTCAAAAATGGACAATCGGCTTTTGATACTGACCGAAAGTGACCACCCAAAGCACGGATGCAACAACGGTCAGCCATCCTAGTCCAGTTCTTCCCTAGTACATTCCAAACAACCCCATCACGTCGTCTCGGAACAAACATAAAGGCTTTTGATACTGTCCAATAGAGAGAGATATCTTCCTATGCGGGGTCGCCCTGCGTTACGTAGTCAACCAGATCGAGTACATCCGTGAGCGAGTCCTCGCGACCGCCCTGCAGCAAGTCGGGCATCTCGAACTCGGCGGCACGCGGCAGTGGAGTGGGTCGCCTTTCAGAGTTCTTGAGGAGGTTTGCGATCGAGAAGTTATGGTTGTTGTGAGATTCCGTGTTCCCATTGACCGACGACGCGTTGCAGTGGCCGTTGACCGTTGTCTTCGCGGTAACAGCGGCTGCGGGTTTCGACGACAGAGACGGGACAGGCGGTAAGTCCCGCTCGCTTGAGCCGACCTCCTCCGAGGTCCTGCTCTCCGCGTCGCTCGGCGAGCTCTCCTTCTCCCTGCCCTCCCCAGTCACATCCCCTCCATGAGTCGAATTCTCCACCTCTTCTTCCTCCTCCTCCTCTTCAGTCGACTCTATGACATAGTTATTCATCCGACCCTTCTTCCGCGACACTGTCTCCCGGCTGCTGTTATACTCGTCCGTGTCAGATCCGATGCGCTTCTGGCAACCCGTCTTCTTCGTCACAGCGGACGCCAACCCGCGCCGACCTGGAAGTTCCTCTTCCGCGCTCGGGACGTACTCGCTGTCGTCGCTCTTTCCCCTCGTCTTCCGGTGATGCTTCTTCTCCTCTCCTCCGTCTTCCGATCCAGAAGAGTAGATGCCCGATCGACGCGCTGGCTTCTTCCTCGCAGGTGGTCGACTGTTCTGCGAGACGTCTGTCTCGTCAGAGTCCTCCTGGTAGTTGATCTGGCGCTGGGCAGCACGGCGTCTGCGAGGGCAAGGTCGGTCGTCCTCCGAGTCGTATTCGTCGACGACTGCAAGAACAAAGAACACGATTAATATACATGTAGTCTTTGATCAAGCACAGTATTCATAAGGTTGTGTGATAATCAACTAACTTACCTTACCATTGCTAATAATAGTACAACAGGTAATACCTCTGCTAGCTCCCTGATCATTCTCTACCTCTATTCCTGAAAACCATCCCGTTCCACCGTGATATTGGGGCAGAGATTTTTGGGAGTGGGAGGACAGGATGGGATGGTTCCCTCCAAAATTTCAGAAGGAGGGAATGGAGCAGATTATATCCCCAAATATTTCATAAATATTAAACATTCCAAAGTGTTTTCCACTTTTCATCCTTTTTGCTGCATACATGTTTGGGAAATTGACATTTCTTCCAACCTGCTCACCTCTGAAGCCCCATCTTTGTGGACTTGTCCCCCAAATCCAGGACCAAGTCTGCACCTATGCATTAAGCTTCTATCTCCAAGAGGAGCTATATAAATCTGTTACCAAAATTCCTCCTCTAACAAAACAACAAACAATGATACATGGAGACAAAGCCAACAACAGACTGACAAACAATACTTCCTAATTACTATTCATATAATCACGCATTAATTAAGTACCACCATCCAATGACAAAGCATCAATCGACGGCACTGAGCAATTATGACTTAAGGAACTGCTCAGTGCTTGACACAGTAACAGTCTGAGAGGAGGATCGAACCTCAATCATGCAAGTGTGTATTATATCTGTAATTCCACATTTGTAAAGTACCATAAATAAGAAAAAAACTAATCAATGATGTCCATGTATGTAACCATCTAAGATGTAGCAGGGTAATGGTGAACACACTGGGGCGCAGAGCTGAGGAACTGAGTTTGAGACCCGTATCCTCGTAAGGTTGGCTAATCCTTTCGCTTGGCGGCGGCATTTGCGAAAATGAGATGTACAATGTAATTGGCGCCTTACATGGCTGCCGACGGTTCAATTTGACTCCTGTACTAACTTGTCATCATTCATTCATACTGTGCTTGAAATCATACCACAGTTTGTCAGTTTGAAATTAAACTAATATTATGACTATTATTATTCACAAAAAGCATTTAACAATAATCCAAATTGCATTCTCAATACACTTTTCAAGACACTTGAAAACTCGTCGTCTACCAAAGTCGTCGTTGTAAATCGATGATCGTTTGAGACTTCGCTTTGATCGGCGACTTCCTTTCTTCGATCGGATCTGACTCCGAGTCGGTCGTCGCCCGACTTGCCAGTCGTCAGACTCCTCGTCTGCATCCTCCTCTTCCTCTTCGGCGCTTGCACTGGAAGCCTCACCCCTGTTGAAACAAAGACAGACTTACATGCCTGGTTGTCTAATCGACCGACCTTCAAATGCATTGCAAAGCAATCAATCATTCAATATCAGGAATGAACCGAGTGTCAATTTCCTGCCGAGTCTGAGTACGGAGTTTTACAAATTGAGTTGTACCGAGCCTGAGTTTCGAATATTTAAAAAAGTCTCTTGATTTTTAGTTTGGCAGCTTGCACAATTTTTATAAATTTTTTGTTTTGCCTCAGTTTACATTAGGAATTAGCAACTAGTAAATACTACCAGCAACAGTATTTTTGTTTTTAGTTAGGTCGATTGTCGTTTTGTAAATAAAAAAACCGGATTGTAGTTTTCAAAACAGAAAATCGAAAGATATACAACTGAAAATCCAAAGCATCAGACCATCTGAGAGCCCAATTCAATGACAAACAGACCTCCAAGAACTGACAAAAGACATAGAACTGGAAATAAAATCCATGGCTCAACCACAAAGAATGCCTCAACACTCAAACCATGACACAACGACAGTGAGCACTCACTCAGAGAGCTGATATTCTTCGCTGTCATCATCGTCCGGTTCTTCGTCGTTACTATCGAGATGTGTCAGGCGACGGCGCTTCTTGCGCTTTCCGTTCGGTCCATGGTCGTCGTTGTCACTGTCTCGTATTCCAGTTATGTTTGACATATCTTTACCACGACCAAAGTTGCCTATGAAATAAATATAAATACATCAGAAATCATATAAATCAAGGTTACCGAAGAAATAAAGAGAATTAATCCAGAAATACAATAGTCATACTCACAGTTACCTATGAAATAAATATAAATACTTAAGAAATTACATGAATCAAAGTTGCCCACGAATTAACTAAAACAAAAATACAATAAGTCATCTAAGTAAGAAATATAATTACTCCAGAAATACATAAATCACACTCAGAGTTATCTGCTCATCCATAATGTCTAACTGGTCATCTGTTATTCTCATCACCGTAATCAAGCTGTTTACCTGCTATTACATAGTCAAAATGGTGCTGGTTCTCTGTTCATCCAGCATCATCATAATTGCCACTGTTTACCAGTTCATCTCCATCGTCTTAACACTGGTTACCTGATCATCTCATCACCATAATCCGACAGTTATCTGCTTAATCGCATTTGTTCTCCATTCATCACGCATTGTCTCAATCATGCTGGTCACCTGCTAGTCCCCACTGTCTTAATCCACGCTGGTTACCTGCTCCTTTGGCGTCCTTGACATCATCTTCGATTGCCTCATTGATGAGTTCATCGAATTCCTCAAACTTGTAGCTGATCTCCTTGCGCTGTCGTCGCGACCTCCTTCCTGACGTCCAGCCCTCTTCATCATCGTCATCATCATCCTCCTCTTCCTCATCCTCTGTTGCCTCCTCTGAGAAGCTCCTCTCGCTCTGTGAGCGCTGCCTTGGCCTCCTCCTCCTCCAGTTGTCTCGACTCCGTTTCGTCTGGTGATGCTGCTCTGTTCGTCTTCCGTTTCGCAATTGTGCCCGTCGATCCTCGTCTTCATCATCCTCCTCCTCCGTATCTTCATCGTCTTCCTCCGTGTCCTCGTTGTCCTGTTCGCATTCCGTGGCAACGTCTCCTTCCTCGTCTTTCTCCTCGTCGAACAGATCTGGAAACTTTGAGAGGAGACGTCGGTCTTGCTGCATCTGACATATTTTAGACATTTTTTATTATAGTTATTAATTAAATAAATGAAGAGAAATGTCATGACGTCATTCATGAAGTGAACTTCCCTGTAATGCACTGAATTAGACTCATTTCCTCAGTAGGTGGCGCTGCTATATCATACGTCATGGTCATAATTATACAACTCATTTCATTTCAGTAGTTGATGCTGCTAAACTTTTCTTCACCGATTGGTTTTAAGCCATAGCCTCGATTCAACTTTACATGCTTTGAAATTTTGACTGTGCGATGGTTTATTGTGTGCTGTCCAATTTGTAGGCTCATTTTAACACCTTAACGACCAGTGCATACTAAAATGCATGGGAAACTAATCTGGTCGGTAGTTAAAGGGTTAAGAGGAAAATACATTTAAAAACTTCCGTTTTAACTGCCCTAAAATGGGCAACAATTAACTAACAATATTTATGACAAGTACAAGATCACACAGAGATGTACATCTGAGGTGGGGTTAATCAGTGGCCAGGTGAAGAGCAGCTTGATATTCACATGTTAGAAAACCAGTAGAAGTAGTGAGTTTTGAGGTGCTTCTTTAAGAGACTTATTATCAGCATTACATAGGCATTTTAGTCTCGTAATCAGGGCCGTACCGAGGCATAATTGTGCCTCGTGCCTAGCATCAAACTGGCGCCCCCATATTTTGAAAATAGTATTTGTGCCCTGTGCCTAGCATCAATCAGGCACCCCCACATTTTGAAAATAGTATTTGCACCCTGTGCCTACCATCCATCTGGCACCCCCACCTTGTCACCTTGTGCTGTCATTTCTTGGAAATCTAGCGACCGCCATGACCAATCCTCTCCAGTTTTTTCTGTCCGAAGTTGCATCTCTTAATTCCTCCCGGCTCATTTCAGTTTTTTCATGTATCACATCCATCCATTTTTTCCTTGGGCACCCTCTTTTCTTCCTTCCTCCTCCACATGCCAGCATCATTTCCTTTTCCATTCCATTTGATTGCATAACATGTCTGAAAAACCCTAGCTTCCTTCTCAACGCTGTTTGTTGTAACGTCTCATCATTCTCGATTCCAATCTTCCTGCGCACTTCTTCGTTTGTCTTCTTCTCCATCCATGATATTCTCTGCATCTTCCTCCATATCCACATTTCACATGCGTTGATTTTCTTCTCCATGTTCTTTGTCATTGTCCATGTCTCACAGCCATATAGTACTGTAGGAAAGATCATTGCTCTCACTAATCTTTTTTTGTGTCTATGCTCACGTTTGTCTTTCCATATCTTTTCCAGTCCGTACATTGCAGCTTTCCCTATCGCCACCCTTCTCTTTATTTCCGAGTCACATTTTCTCTTTTTCTATTAATGATCCCAGGAATGTGAAGCTTGTTACCACCTCTCTTTCCTCTCCGTCTATCTCGAAACTGTCCCAATCAGCTGTTGTCATTATCTTTGTCTTCTTTAAGTTGAAGTATAGGCCTCCCGTCTCACTTTCTCTCTTCAGTCTTCTTATCAGATTTTCCAGATCTGCTTTCTTCCCTGCCAACAGTGTTGTGTCATCCGCATATCTTAGATTATTCAATGTCCTTCCTGCTATCTTTACTCCTTCAGTTGCCTCTTCCATTTCTGCCCTCCTCATTATCCTTTCTGCATACCGGTTGAAAAGAAGTAGGGACAGGATGCACCCTTGCTTCACCCCTTTCTTGATTTTTAATTTGTCTGTGTCTCCAAATTCTGTTCTTATCACCGCTTCCTGGTCTTTGTACAATCCCTTTAGTAGTTGTATCACCCCCCACATTTTGAAAATATTGCATTTTATGGAATAATAAGTTATACCATCCGGAAATTTGTGCCCTTTCCACATTTGCGACCTGGGCCATGGCCCCACTGGTTCCCCTCGGTATGGCCCTGCTCGTAATTATATTATGACTTAACTTTCCTTCAGTAATTATGGCGCTGTGTGGGACAGTGTAGTGGTTAGTGTGCCGAACTGTCAATTGAGAGGTTGAAGGTTCTAATCGTAGCCGGAGAGGAAATTTGGTCAGAGATTTCTGCTCTGGTCGTGCCCCCTATTGAGTTCTTAGTACAACAAGCAGAATCCTGTATTGGATGCAAGGAGGCAATGTGAAGCCAGTGTAAGACATCAGTCATGTAGGCAGAAATGTGGGAGCAGCGAGGAAGACGAGCAATGAGCCTAACTGCCGAGTTCATAACCAACTGCAGGGCGGATATGTGAGTCATTGGGAAGCCCAGCACAAACAGTGAGCTGCAGTATTCAGATCTTCAGTCGTATTATAGTTTGTTACTTTACGACTACTTGCTGCTGTTGAGGCTAGTATTGCTGCACTTACGGGAAGTATATTGCTAAGGCTGATGCCGACAAACGCGAGGCGCTCCTTGCGTTGAATCAGTCGAACATTCTGCTTCGCTTTCTTGTCATATTCGCTCAGCTGCTCTTGAAGCTTTGCGATCAGACTCGCCTGTCACAGATCAAACGGTCTTGCAATCAAACATCCATCTGTTACAATAGTCATTTCGGCTTCCATATCATGCAAAATATAAATATTTCATAATGCATTAACAATTCAAAGCAAGTAAGGGAAGAATTAAAACCAGCAGAAAATGTGCCGACTTAAGCATTTAAAGAAAACCTGAAAACAAAGTGACAATAACAGTCATTACGAAAACTGTCAGTAAAATTAGTCACATAGGCATGTGATTCTGAGGCACGGCTTGTAATAATAATAATAATAATAATAACTAATAATGATAACAATGTATCGAACTGATAATGGTTTATCAGCAAAGATAAGCCCCTTCAGATCAAATTAATTACTAATAAATTTAATAATTTAAAACTAACAATAATTATTGATAACTAACAATAATAATGTCTTGAACTTACAATGGCTTATCAGCAAAGATCAAATAATAGTATATAAATAACCACTAATAATCAAAATTAACAATTTTGGAGAAAATACAAAACTTACAACACATAACTTGTATTAATTAAATATCAAATACCAATCTCGTGTGTTAAAGGCAAGTCAATTTAAACTTACGAGGCAACTAAAAACCATTGCAATGATAAGAATTGTAGAATAAACGGAGACTAGGACGACGCTGTTTTAATCTTACATGTTCACAAGGTGGGCAGAACCAGTCACCTTCGGGAATAGCCAGCAGCGGAGGACGTAGACATGCAGTGTGATAGGCGCAATCGCAATGGTCGCACAGCAAAAGCTGAACACATTAACAACAATACAAAAGATAAGAATTCAAAGCAAACTATACAAACAGCACAAAGCTTAAGCAACAAAAGACTTTAAACAGGAATTGCGTGGTGGGAATCGTCCCACTCTATCTTGGCATTTTCTGTTCCTGGCTGCAGGTCTTTTCATTCGGGTATTCCTAATGTTCCTCATCACAGCTTTGCTGTTGTCGATCGTGCGGCCTGGAACAGCGTCGCCCATAAAATCAGAGCTGTACCAGTCACGCTGGTTCCTTGTGTGTTGCACAGCAACTTGGTAAGTAACTACTCTGTTTAAGACAATGCTGATGAGCAGGCAACCAGTCTCTTCTATTTGAATGAGGGCTCTCCATGTTCAATTGGAAGCACCAAGTATGAGCTGTTTAATGAAGTTGCGCATAAAAATTGTCATTTAGTTTATGTTATTCTTAGTTTATTCGTCAAATGGAGCCGACAATGAAGCTGGTATTATAAGTTGCCTGCTGCACATGTACCAAATGCACTGGTGTCAGTCAGGTATGATCACGAACAAAGTGGGGCATTAAATAGTAGCAATAATAATAATAGTAATAAAAATTACTTATTCAGAACTTGCTCACCAGGCTCAGATCAACAACAGATATATACGTTGACATGGGTCACAACGCGTGACAAGAGTCACATACAATACAAAACAAAGCTTGACATTGGTCACATAGCCTGGCAGCAAATTAGCCAATGCATGAAATGCCAGATGCAGTGCTGTAAGGCAGACAAACCCAAATTAAGCTGAAAATGGGAATGTAATGTAATTGAACATTACATTACATTGAAGAACTGGATCCCCATTAGTTTCTGCGCTTTAAAAATGCTTGACTGTGCTAACCCACTCCGGCTGATCAGTTCGGCCGCACTTGGAACACGGTTGGTCGTTAATCTCGACTTGAGGTTTTGAATTCTCTGCAGAAGAAGACGTCACACGCAACGGATTAACTTAAAACACAACAACTGATTTTTATTGATGCCAACAACAAGTAATGCAAGTATGAATCGAATTGAGTGATAAGAAAAGGGGTGTCAATAAGGAAGAGATTCAAGAGAAACGCTGAAAGGACACATGTCCCATAGTCGGGTCACCCTAATACGACACCGCGATTGCAGTAGAGCTCTGCTATGAAGTTGAAACATGGATTCTTAACCAGTTGACCATAAATGCTTAATGACAATAAGTTTATATAATGGTGAGTGCAAACATAACCTGGAATGATCTTAACTAGTAATAGCAATATACTCTTAATCTCCTGTCTATAGCAAATTAACAAAAACATGATTTGTCATTCCATTTATATAGCACCATTTCATATTAATCACAGTCACCCTATATGCAAATCTCATCATCAGTTAATGACAAGAGCCGTATGGTGGGGATGAATAAGAATCAATGAACAAAGCCACCTAATATGTTGAATCATGACGATCATACATGCCTCGGAAAGACGAAATAATAACAATAGTAATAATGATCTAAAAGACAATATGCTTTTCATGACCCAACAATGCATATACAGCTCATCTCTTTAAAGGTGTTTCTTTCCCCTGGGGTTCCCATGCTGAGAGTGCCTCTGAATAGTCATTCTGCTAGAGGTGTTATATAAATCTAAGGTTAAGACATGATTTGAAACACATGTAATGCAGAGTTGTACGGTCTCGAGACAGTGTCTCGGTCTCGAGACAGTTTTTTTAGTGTCTCGGTCTCGGAAGTCTGCTGTCTCGGTCTCGAGGTAGTGTCTCGAATTTTTAGAAACTGTCTTGAAGTGAAAGTCTTGTTCCGTCTCGAACAAGCGGCCTCAATAAGTTTCGCGTTAACTGTCTTAAAATTTTTCGTTAGAAACTGAAACCAGAATTTGCGAGAACCGGTAATTCTGGTTAACACGCGAGTCACATGATACTGAAATCAATTCAAATGTCTTAAAATGGAAAAATGTCTGAGAGAGAACCTGAAAATGTGAAGTTTGCATTTACGCAATTTGAAGTTAGGCCTATTGACAAACAATGGCTATTGGCTATTTATTTTGTCATTGACGTAAAACCACCATAACCAAAACGATCGGAACAACTTCGAGTTTCTCAGGGTGAGTAAGGATATGCGCAAATTGATAATTTCGTTTGGTATTTGGTATCGAATCTGCTTGTTTAAAATCGTCTAGAAGATTTCAGACAAGCTTTCTTTATACTATTCAGAAGATAGGCCGAAATATCGAAATATAAGAAATATCGAAAAAGAAAAAACTGCAATATCAGAACTGTTCTTGGGAACTGATACAATATACATTATAGTTAAGTTTCAAATTAAAATCAAAAATGAACCTTATTCCCAAAAACTGATGCATTAGTATTTTACAGCCTTTTATATAGGATCACTTGTCTTTTACCCTCTCGAACTGTCTTGAACCTAGTGTCTTGGTCTCGGTCTCGATACCTCACTGTCTCGGTACCTCACTGTCTCGGTCTCGTCTTGGTCTTGAAGGTTAAGGTCTTGCATACAACACTGATGTAAAGTAATGTAATCAAGCATGGACGAAGTATCTATTTGGCCCTGTTTAAAAAGTAACTACCTTTGAAGGCAGCAGCTCTTTTGGCATTTCTTCCTCTTGGCTCGTAAATGGACCCATCGCTCTCAAGTTCCGTCTCCGACGCAGAGGCCGAAAAATGAAGCGACTCCTCCTCCGTTTCCGGCTCGAACAATTCCTCCTCCAGCTCCTCGGACTCCTCTTCCGATCCTCCTCCACCTCCTCCTACTCCGCCGCCTCTTTTCCGTGCTCGGCTGCGACCTTTGGCCTTTCGTGCTGACCCCTTGCCAGGGACAAAGTCATCGTCGCTCTCGTTCTTTCCTCTTCGTTTCTTTGAAAATAAAACAGCAATGAAATCACATATCACAAGGGTCGTCATATAAGGACCTACATAATATATCCTCATATATAGCAGACGATATAATTATTGCATCACCCTGAAAAACACTGAAAATTGGATTAAGACATTTAAAGTCAATTTTTTTATTAATGTCACTCAAATTATTTTTAAATAAGCAAAGGATCAGTCATTTAAATATTTTCATGAATGTCTGTTGGTCGATATAAGGAAGAAAACAAGTGAAAGTAAAAACATGGGTTTTTCGGGACCCTTTTTTATTGACTTTTGGTAATATGGTACATGGCACAATCAATTCATTTCCTTAAGAAATCATTTATGATGTAAACTTGCCAGAGTGGAGCTCGTCAAGGACGTTCGAGTGGGTAAATGAGATTTACTTTTGTCCAATTTTTTAAATTTTTTTCCTGAATTTTTGAGTTATGTCCAAGGGTGACATGTGTGCAAAATTTCAGCTCTGTACTGTAGGTCATGGAAACATACCGAAAAAAGAGTTGAAAGAACTCCGACGAACCAACGTTCATGAGAAACTTTACGCAAGCCAAGTTAAAGAAAAGAGGGTCGTAAGAGAAATTTGTGCCTTTGTCGCTCCCGCTGATATGTACGCCCGATTTGTCTACAGGATTCTCAATAGATTTCAGAAACACTTGTTCCCAAACGCTTCAATACGTCTTTCTTCCAACTTCTTAATCATCCAGGCTTCACACCCGTACGTCGCAACAGAAGTTCCTCGATAGTTCAATGGCACAGAAATCGATAAATTATACTTAAAATAACAATAATAATAACAATGATAATAATAATAAGAATAATAATTGACTTACACACTGTGTTTGGTACAGAGAGCACCACACAATAAGGATAAATAAGTTATTTATTCCAATCAAAATGTTTTCATTCTTTATATTTTCTAGAAAACCCATGCTCCATTGTTTTTGAAATATCCTAACATCTGAACAGTTTCTGGAAGAGGTGCCGTATAAATTACTTAGATAGATAGTTATTGTATAATTGCATTTTACCTTTTTGTTCTTAGCAGCCAGAGCAGCAGCCAACTCTGCCTCCTTCCTCAGCCTCTTCTCCTCCAGTTCCGCCCTCTTCCGCTCCTTCTCCTCCTGAATCCCCGCGTTCTTCCTCCTCTTCTTCGGCTCCTGCGTGACGAGCGGCTCGATCTTCCTCTGTCCCTTGTTCGATCGAGTCGATCGCCTCAGCTCGATCAGAGGGACATCGTCCTCCGACACACAGGCACTGTCCTTCGACGTGGCCTTCGACTCGTCCCTGCTCTCCTCTTTCGTCCCCGGTCGCACAAGCTTGTTGTTCGGCTCATAGTCGACCTCGCTCCCCTGGTTAACGCTCGGCTTCAATCCACGCTTTCCTCTGCCTCTCACTCCCGTTCCAGCTTTGGTGTCGCTCTTCTTTTCAGTCGCGTTCTCCTTCTCCTCACGCCGACCTTTCCGCCTCCTTCCTTGCTTCCGTCCTTTGCGTCCAGTTCTACCAACTGGACGCTTGTTTTGGTCGTCGTCCGGTTTTCCGCCCCCATCGGTCGGTTCCGCCTCCAGCGGCGCGACCTCGTCGTTCGTCGTGGTTGAAAGAACTTTGGCGTCGTCTTCGAGTTTAGTCTGTAGGACTTCGGCTGCGTCTATTAGAGGTACGTCGCTACCATCTTGGCGCTTAATTTCTGACTTTGCACTCGTAACGTCACCACCACTCTTAGTCTCACCAGAGTCACGATCCTCGTTCTCGTCCAGCGACCCTTTCTGCTGATCCTCTGGAGTTCGCGACCTCTTCTGACCCTTGACCCGCCCCGACCGTCGATCTCTTTCGGCCACTGTTCTAAGCGCTTTGTCTCGCTTCCGCTTGGAAGGCGGTTCTTCGCCGGAAGAGCGGAGTTTCGACTCGGAAGCCGACTCCGAGAGGTCCGACTCGGACCGTGCTGTGTCGGCCTCAGTCGACGAAAGTCGCTGGACTTGTTCGCAGCGTTTGCGCTTGACTGATACTCTTGCTTTGGAATCTGACAATTAACATAAAAAGTTAGTGACTCAAGACCAAAACAATGAATCTATCAATACAGAACCCTTCTTCGATCCATCGATACAGAAGCTTCCATATCAATGGCACTACAGTCATATGAATGAATGAATGAATGAATGAATGAATGAATGAATGAATGAATGAATGAATCTTAATATAGTGCCTTGTCACTGTCTAAACATTGCCCAATTTCACTTCCTTTCTTTAAAGAGTGACTCAACACTCACAATTCCTCTTTGCCGTTTGGATATCTAAGGCAGCTTCTCTGGATACTAACCTGATATCCGAACCACAGATTCACATTTCAATGTGACCGTATGCATATTACAATAGCACGAATTTAATTAATTAAAATTAACAATACTAATACTCTCATCCTCTTTCGATAATCTCAAAACCTACTTCTTCTCAAGGGTCCTTGCGCACTGGCAGTGCTTCTGAACGGTGTTCTACATATGCTTAAATACAATATACAATACAATACAATACAATGACACCAGATGAGGTGAGAACAGATTAGAACCTGCACTTATTCTCTCCGTTGTCTCTCTGCATTCCGTCTTCTGGATCTTTTCTCCGTTGACCCCACTGAGGTCAATCGGTGCACAGGTCAACGATTTCACGTCAGATCTCAACGAAGAGGAATCAGTGAGCTCTTTACTCTCGATGCTACCCACAGGTTCGACCGCACCATCGTCTGTTGACCTTGTAGCTACATCATCTGTCGACCTTGCAGCAGTGTCGTCTGCCGACCTTGTAGCAACGTCTTCTGTCGACTTCGTAGTGACATCATCTGCCGACCTTGTAGCAAACTCGTCTGTTGACCCTGCAGTAACGTCATCTGTCAACCTTGTGGCAACGTCGCCTGTCGACTTAGAGGCAATGTCGTCTGGCGATCTAGTAGCAACGTCGTCCATTGACCTCATTGCAACATCTTCTATTGGCCTTGTAGCAATGTCGTCTGTTGACTTTGTAGCAATGTCATCTGCTGACCTTATAGCAGCATCGTCTGCTGACCTCGTAGCAACGTCATCTGTCGACCTTGAAGCAACGTCATCTGTCGACCTTGTACCAACGTCGCCTGTGGACCTCGTAACAACGTCATCTGTCGACCTTCCAACAACGTCGTCTGTTGACTTAGCAGCAACGTCGTCTGTTGACCTTGCAGTAACATCCTCCATTGACTCTGGTTTAGTCATGTTGCCACTGTCAACATCGTCTGTTGACTCTGGTCCGGTCTGTTTGCTGTCATTGGCATCGGACTGTTCAGAAGGTTCCGTATCTTTCACCATGTCCGGAGTTTCACCCGTGACTTTGGCCAACGACTTTCCATCACAGAAATCAGACAGACTGTTTGCAGCAATTGAATCTTCGGTTTCTCTAGTGTCGCAATTTGTCTTTTCTGAAGACGCTTCAACTGTTTCAGTTGCTTTATCACCATGTTCGTTGTGCTGTTCGCTGTTTTGAGGGCTTACAGACAATGCTACAAGAGACTCGACTTTTCTGCTTTCGTCCTCTAGTTTGGCAACAACTTCTGCAGCATGCGGCAGAACCAGCTTGGTCTTTTTGTCGATTTCGACAGCAGGGGCTAACTCGCTGTTTTCTGCAACTTCTAGTTTCACTTCGACTGAAGTCTTTGCGTCATCTGTAAATGCCTCGATTACAGAAAACTCTTTCTTCTCCTCTTTCCAGTCCTGTTTCTTGGATTCGATCGCAATTTCTGGTGGTTCGGCTTTTACCGAGGGGAGCAGGAAATCTGGTTTTGCCAATCCCTTAGCATCGATCCCAGTAGCATCATCTGCAGCACATGGACTGGATTTGGAGATTTCGGGAATTGGAAAGAGTTGACATCCGTCACCTGCAATAAAAAACTTCACAACTCAGCAGCATAGACCAAACACAAGAATCAGCTAATCTAATCTAATCTATTGGTAATCAAAGCAACAGCATTTCTAAGCACAATAAAAAATAAGTGGCCAAATCTATTCCACTACATTGATTTGTAAGCGCAATACAAAAAGAAGTGGCTCCGTTACGTTTTTCTGAGTGCCCTATGATATGTCTAACTTAGTTAGAATCGATGCAGGACTTTCCCAAAGTGAGATAATCTCAAAAGGTGTTAAATGAAGAACACAAATCCTGAAACTGTTTCTAAAACTGTATCTTGTAATTATGAATGCATTTCCCAGCATAGTTAAGATAGCTGGCCAGACAGCCATAGTGACTGGCCAGATTATCTAATAGCATAGCCCAGAGATAACTGGCCAGATCCATCATCTCACAAATAATTGGCTAGATTATCTAACAGACCCACAGGCAACTTGGATAGATCATTCAACAGATCACATATAACTGGAAAGATTACAGATGACTGGTCAGATCATCAAAAAATCCCAGATGACTGGTCAGATCATCAAAAAAATCCCAAATGACTGGTCAGATCATCAAAAAATTCCAGATGACTCGTCAGATCATCAAAAAATCCGAGATGACTGGTCAGATCTTTAAAAAATCCGAGATGACTGACCAGATCATCAAAAAATCCCCAATGACTCTTTAGATCTTCCAATAGATCACAGATAACTCTCCAAATCATCTAAGAGTAATCGAGATGACTACCTTCCGATTTGTTTGATTCGCTAATGACTGTGCTTGGCGTGGCTGACCGACTTTTCTCGTCCAGTCTTCCATTTAGTTCTTCAAGTGTTGTGATCAGATTAGCCAACTGACTGCGATCACTACAGCAGGAAGGAAACAACGTAATGTAATCGCAATTTATATAGCACAACCACAACAATTACGTAAGATGTAACTGATATACAGAACTGTAATCATCCAAGAAATGACGAGTAATACTACTAATGATGGATGCTCAATTGTGTATTGGATACTGTGTTAGAATTTTCTCAATCGAGAGGTTGGGAGTTCAAATTTCAACTAGGGCAGTAATTTGGTTCAAGATTTCAGCTCCACCTGTGTCCCCCTACCCAACTCAGTTATGAGTGCAATGATGCCGCTGTTGGTGGAAAGACGAGACATAGAGGAAGAGGACTGGCCACCCGCCCTCGTATGCCGAGGTCAAGAAAATTCAGTCGCTAGTATATGATGCCTACGGCTGCCTCAGGGCACTGCAACAAAACAACTGATAGCTTGTTTTTTTTAACCAACAAGAAATGGCAGAAAATGAATAAAACATTACAATACTGAAAAATAAAAGTGTAAAGAACGAGATTAAAGCAGGAAATGGAACAACAATTAATAATCAACAATTAATAATCAACAATTAATAATCAACAATTAATAATCAACAATTAATAATCAACAATTAATAATCAACAATTAATAATCAACAATTAATAATCAACAATTAATAATCAACAATTAATAATCAACAATTAATAATCAACAATTAATAATCAACAATTAATAATCAACAATTAATAATCAACAATTAATAATCAACAATTAATAATCAACAATTAATAATCAATAAGTAGATACCTTGAAGGGTGCCATATAAATCTTCAATTACAATCACAAAATAATCAATCAGCAATTAACAATTACAAGTCAACAATAAGCAATCAACAAGTAACAATCAAAAACTAACAATCAACCACTAACAATCAACAAATAACAATCAACAAGTAACAAACAACAATCAATATCTCTTATGTTTAGTTCGCCAAACAAGGGAACCTACTTAACAACGATGTGCCATGTTTCATTCTGAACATCATCTTGCTCTTCACAGTAAATACGGATGTTCATCTCTTTATCCTAAAACAGACCACAGACAATACAAATAGAGACAAGAGCATTAAACAATCTGCATAGACTGGTGATCAATGTCTAAGTTCTCCTCTTGCCTCCTACCTCTCTTTCGTCTTCTGCATAATTACCTGATTTCGCTTTGTGCATCACAAATTGACATCATGTATCTTTAGAAGCACAATTAAGCATAGAAAACTATTTCAGAAGTAGAAAAAATCCATTTTATACCAAATTGAAATTTAATGCCATTAACATGCATGTACAAGTGTCAAACATGCCTCTTTTGACAAGACGTATGTGTGTATTTACAAATACATAATCGAGACAATTCGTATATAGCACGCTTAATCAAAAAGCAGCATAGGTTTCCCGTAAATTCGGTACATGCTCGTGGTTAAGTATTAAATACCTAGTAAAAGTCCTGCCAATACAAACGTCAAACTCTCCTGGTTGATTCGTTTTAAAACATTTTTAAATATCAAAAGTTGTCATCCAAATCCTGTCAAAGTAAAGGAAACTTACTGCGAGAAACCAGTAAGCCTTTCCGGTCATGTCTCGGCCGATTGGCAAACACCTTAAGTCCCAAGCTGGCACCTCGTTGATCTTCTCCTTGAATTTAGCGTTGCTGTCAAACTGTTGCTCGAGGAGAGACTGTGAAAGAACAACAATTGAGTACAAACAAATAACAGGCAACCATTATGCATTCATATCTATTACTCTCGTTGCTCACTACATCTATTCAAATCCCTAAGTTTACTCGAGTGAAGCTGTTGTTCTAATTGCTCACAGAATTTGTTAATTACTTATATTAACATGTTTGAGCAATAGATAAAGAGGTGAATTCCATCAATCAGTCATTCAATTAAATATTTAATCACTCATTCAACTTTAATTAATTAATTATTGAATAGTGTCATTCAATCAATCAAAAGGTGGTGTGAAACTTCTATACGAAACACAGCAAGTTACTGCAGTAACCCACTTATTGGCCGTGTTTGCAACTAATCAATACTGCTGTCCTAATTTTCAGGCTGCAATCTAATACAATAGCATACAAATGCTAACATCATTATCCGTCACATTAATTATTACTATTCATTATCAATCACATCACATATAGCAATTCATTATAACTCATATTAATTATCACTATTCGTTATAAGTCACATTAACTATCACCCTTTCATTTACAGACAAACTAATATTCACTAATCACTACCAGTCACATTTATCATCGCTATTTCATTAACAGTAGCATTAATGATGATAATTTATGATACATTTGAGGCCAACCTTGATGATCCTCAGTTTGGTGGCCGTCTTGCACCTCTGGAATCCACAGCTTTCGACCTCGAAGGCATCCACTGGACTGTATGTGTGACAGAACTGTCGATAAAATAGAGAACAATCGCTTCGCTTGTATATCAACATACTAAACGTTTCTTTGCCACAATCCAATATAAAAATGGACATGGCGGACGACTGATTGGTCAGAGCAGTCGCCTTGTAATACAGGGTACAGGTTTGAGTTTCCCCTAAGAGACGGCTGCATGCGTAGAGCGTTACCAAGTCCATCACTTACAGTCTTTGCTCAGTGCCATCGATACGACATATGCATGGTCATTGGACAGTGGTACTTAGTAAGTGTACGATCAAGCTCCTGATGTCACAGAAGAGGGCGTGATAGGAGGCAGCATAAGGGAAAGAGAGGGAGGGAGGGAGGGAGGGAGAGAAAGTCGAGGGAGGGTTGGAGGCGGAGGGAGTGGAGGAAGGAAGTAGTAGAAGAAAGGGATGTCCAATGTGATTGCAACCTAGCTTTCCGTGAAGGTGTCTTTCATACCATCAACCTAATTGCTAGAAAGTTTTCCAGCAGACATTTGCAGTGAAGTTTGCCCTCAGATCCATAATAAACACTCTTCTACTTCAATTTATTATCAATGCAAATAATCATTAAACAACAATATTAATGAGTAAACCAACATCTTGATTTAAGACCAATCACAGTTTAAACCCCACAACCTCTTCATTTCGATCATATAAAGCTTGAATTTTGGAAGTGTAAACAAATCTTGAATTTTATCTTAGCAACTAGATCAAAATCGACTTATGACCTCACTAAACTGCTTAGGAAAAACAGTACAGACCTTAATGAGATACTGGTGCAGTCGATCTTCATTTACTGATGATTTCCAGCGCTTCATTAGTTTCAGCAGTAATTCTTTTACAGAATCATTCACTGCAACAAAAAGTGTCATGCAATACTTCTATAGAGCAATTGTGGTCTAGTCAACGCTTGTTTCAAAGTAAAATCAGTATGCATCCTAAATAATTTATACTAAGGTTCAAACAGACACAAATCAGTAGGGCAATATTTGCCACTCGGTAGATATAATAATCAATCAAGGCATTAACAAAGGGACAAGTACCAATATCTAAATATGAATTCACGCATAGACATATCATACACATGTGTGTAACTGTGTCTATTACACATAAGAGCCTGTAAATACATGCATCAAACACCATCCACAACTTAACAGAGCATACTCCTGTCATTTTTAATTACGGGCGCGACAGATCGCTTCGAAGTGCAAACAGTTATATTATACTATATTATTACTTGCTGGGATCTGTGTTTATAAACGTCATGGCTTGAAATCACAGAACAGGAATAATAACTGCGCTACAAAAGCTATTGCCTAAGATCAGATCATAGTGATGCTCTTATATCTCTTATATTCTGCCTCCTTCATATTCGCTGCTAACGCAACCTATAAACTAAACCACAAAACAATCATAGAATTTGGTTATTTTTTCAAACGTCGTATAAACACTGTCCCAAGGCGTTAAGCAGCGACTTCGCACAGAATTTCAAAATAATTATTCAGTAAGACATTTATCGTACTGTAACGCTGGTCTTCGATCCATTTTTCCAGCACGTCAAATGAAATGTCCGGCAGACCAAGAAGAGTGCCATAGCGACTAATAAATGAGCAGATGACGGCAAAATTCGGATCTTCATGAACAGACCCAAAAACTTTTGTTTCGCTTGACGCCATTTTTGCCTAATAATTTATGAGCATGCAAATTGAAGGGAGACGCCGTGACGTAATGACAAAGGCATCCGTAGACTAGACTTCTGTGCACCGATGGCCGCCATGTTTTCCTCCAGCGTTCTTATCGTAATCGTAACCTCCAAACTTCTAAATCGCCATTTTTCGGGTTGCCGTCAACGCGAGTTGCACTTCGTTCAGTTAGAAATCAACAGCTGGCATTTTAAATTTGGACTTCCAGCTGCTCTACAAGAAGTACGCGGATGTGCGAGAAAGGTCCTGCTTCCTAGTTGTAGAACCTCCAAATATTAATGGCTTCATTGTGAAAGTTCATGATATCAATAGTGCGACTTAGAGGAAATACGCAAATTTGTAGAAAGTTGTCCCCGAGGCAGATATTTTTCAATCACAATTGCTGTTATCTGCTAAGCATGACATCATTAATGAGCATATTTGTTTCGACTGGTGTACTTAGGTAGGTCAGATGTTGTGATGAGAAATAATTTTGCTTACAATATTCAGAGTTGTGCAATTCCTGTTTATCAATAAATCTCAAATAGTTATAATCAAGCTGTGCTGTAACTTTATTTCATGATAAACCACTAATTGTCTGTATGTTTTGACCATGACTATGTGCCTAGCTTACATTGCTGGTTTAGCAGTGAGATCACTGATCACTGCAATCTGAACTGCCTTGTCAGACGTACTGTTATTCACGATGATCTGCAAGAAAAGATGTTTGCCAGAGTGACTTTGATTTGATTAAAATTAAAGACAGATTTCGTCTAATATCTCCATTACCTAACGCTATAACCGTGTGTAAATCAGCTGAACTTACAATCCGAAAAATTATAGGACCATGTTGAAAACCTATCCTCAAGATAAATGTTATAGTGCATATATAGAAAATGATGTTTTGTCAAATTTCATTGGCACGGAGATTTTTATGTCTCTCAGAGCATGGACTGGAAAGCACACCAACGAACCATCATCAGGTTAATATAATCAGGTCCATTGCCTCAAAATACATAACAATAAGGCTGTATCACTATCACCAGGTGCAACACTCACACTAGACTTGAACAAGGTGAAAACTGTCGTTTTGTGTTCAACACAGTTGTCTTTAAAGGATCGTGAACTCTTAGCTGGTCTTGTAATTGATTAAACAGTTTTTATATCATACTATTATCGAATGCTTGGTTATTGTACATTGCATAAAAGCTACTTGAAGTCACCGTGTGCTTACTTTAAGTCTGTGTAGCAATGGTGACAGTTACTTCAAACTCTTACTGGTCTGGTCTCCTGTCGTCCAATTGTTTATTTATCATATTTTTATTGATGCTATATTATTGCATTCATAAAAGCTACTTGAAGTTATTGTGAGCTTCATTTGTAGTCTGTATGGTGATGGTGAAGGTCACTGCAAAGATTATTGTCCTTGATGCCGACTACAAATATTCCTAGACTTCGGTGTTGCTTTTGATATCATCCTACTTATAGTCTTGCTACATTCCTATGGCATCTCTGGCACTATTATCAACTGGTTTCTGTCCCACCTCTTTATAGTCAGTAGGTTCGTAACAACAGCCTCATTATCATTCATTGCTTCTCTGCCCTTTGGTGTCCTATAAAGTTCGGAGACTTCGGTCCCTAATGTTCATCCCCTATACTACTGCATTGTTAGTATCAACTATCATCATGTCATAAAAATCCACCACTATGCTGATGATGAGAAAAGTTTGCTACTAAATAAAGATGCAAATTCCACAAAGAGATTTTCTGCCTGCATTGACGACACCATGCCCCATGGAGTACATGTACTAGTATTTAATCAAGCTAGATCCAAGTCATCTCACCTGCACAGTATTTTACAAAACATAAGTGGTGGCTGTCATCAATTTTGAAAACTTGTATTTGTACCTACACAATGGCATGCTTGGCACTAAACTGCAACTGAACATTTACATAGTGCTTCTTCATGAAGCAGACTCATCAGAGATTCTATTAACCCAACAGAAAACTAAGATCGAACAGAATGGCTTATATAACAGAAACAAAACGGAACTCACTCCATAGGGTCCCAAGCAACCTATTCCAGAAAGTTGGACCAGCCACAGCAAACCATTATAACTGATGCAGCCAACATGAACATTCCATTATAACAAGTCACAAGTGTCGTATTGAACAGTTTACTTAATATGAGTGTCTAGCACCCCAAACCAAAAAACTGAACAACAGTACTGCACATGGCTTGCCTTTATTACCAGTACCTTTTTAGAATCACTCAAAGTGCTGCAAGTGTCTCTCTAATATGATTAAAAAGAAGTATCTTAAAATCTACTGTAAACGTTTTTGTTTTATTGAATAGTTCAGAGTAACAGAAATGACACATTTCAGATAATACTGAATTTCAACTCTTACAGCTCACTCACGACTTGCTTATAAAATGTTGAGCTAGCCATCATGGGTCAATGTCTAAACCTATACAACAATTCAAATTAAGAGAATTAACACAATTCCATAACTGGGACAGGTTAAAGATATGCAACACAAATTTTCATGTGTAAACAAAATGGTAAATGAACTTAAAGAAATGAAAGTGGCTTTTCTCAAGCATCGATGGACCAAACATGGAATGAGCTCCCACTTGGGCTCCGCTCTTTGCTCAACTGTTAAGTTTTTACTAGTCCTCAAAATCTGTTTTCTTAAGTCGTGGCTGGGCTGGGAGCAGGTTCTTGAAGGGCCACAATCTAAATGCTCAGATTGAATGAATGAAACTGAGACACGAGCACATTAGACATTACTGCATCAGTAAACTCACCATTCAACCAACGTAGCGACAACAAAGTCACAACTCGTTTTATCTTCTTAGGTTTGGTTCATGAGACTGAATAATCTTAATCACTAAATGACAGCAAATTTCTTGAAGTAGAACTGTATATAAAAGATTTACCTCATGATACAATGCAAAAAAATGAAACAGAGTTTCTAATACGCTTTAAATGAATTGCAAAAGCTCCTTTGCGCTTTGCACGCATGAAAAAATCTGATTTATCTGTGGCAACTAATCTCTTACAATAGCACTTCAATACATTTCTTCATTTCAGTCAACTAGAGAAATTATCTGTTTCTCGGCCGTACACGCTAATGACACAACCCATTAGCCAGATTTGTGTGAAATGCTTTCCAGCAGTGAATAAAGCAGCTTTGCCTGAATGAACTGGAACTCATCAGCAACAGTCAATAACAATGATCTAAGACATTGCTCCCTCATCGGCATTCTCGAACTGCGCTGCGTCGGCACTGTCGACAGTCATGTCTGAAGAAACAGAAGAGTAGGGTACTGTTAATATGATTGTAAAATTTTTATGGCTCAACTCTTTTTCTATAGTCTGGTCATATAGAATTATATTTACAAAAGTCTCATCATAGTAGCAGAACATAACAACATGCCTTCATCTGGGCTTGACACTCTCTGGATTTATAACTGGTACTGAAAATAAATCAAAACTTATACTCTGAGCAGCAGCTTGTGTATAGGATAGTGGAAATTTTCTGGTGCTGCTTACTAGGTTGTCTATTTCAGACAACTCTGTGTCTGTAACCTGACAACTGTACATTCAAGGCCCCTTAGCAGCTTCCATGTATTGACCTTTGCACCCGTTTATCTCATGTTTCAAGTTCAAAGTCCTTTAACTAATACACCAAAGAGTGTATTTAAATAAAGATATAAATTATAAAAATTGAAATAAATATAATAAAATGGATGAAAAACAAATGATTTAGAAGAAGACCTCGTTACAATACATCATAACAGACGAGCTTCTTCTTCAACGATGCACCAAGTATAGGTACCACCGCAATAATCTACAGTCCATCGATTATATTTAATATAAGAGCTTTCAGTGGTTCTAAGCTCCTACCAATTAAAAATATATATAAAAGCAAAATGCAAGACCATTTAGACAAAAACTCACTTCCTTCTCCTTCAACTTCTTTATCTTCTGCATCTCTGAAATGTCCATTACATCCTGTTTCTGGCGTGTAGTTAGCATCATCTGTACATTAGCAAAACCATACACATTGGAACATGCAACGTAGCTACATGTATGTACATTGAAACATGCAACAAATTATGTAGAAGTGTATGCCATTTTGCAAAAATAGAGATAAATTTTGTAAGAACTACAAAACAGGGCAAGTATAAAACTCAGAAGCAGGATGATTAGATGAATCTCATAATTTTAATTGTCATATGTGCAACTTACTGAGTATTCAAATGCATGATAACCATAAAGCAATAATAGATCGATCAGAATAGCCGCATCTCATTATTGGAGCACTCATTACCCTACAGTTCAATGTTAACAAACAATTTGCTTTGATTAGTTGACAAAAACACAGACACTGCTTGAATTATGAGAAAACGTAATTCAGCTAAAACTAGTTGAAGTACCTTCGTCCGATAAAGAGTCATCTGGGTCTGGATGAAGAATATTGCCGTCACAAACAGCCTGGTGCATCATATCCACTATAAACAAATAGAACTGTATCAACTACATGACAAGCTAAAAGAATAGTCTCTAGCCCAACAAAAAATGACACTTCATTGGGAAAATCCTAGTTTCCAAAGGTATAAAAAACTCGGAAGAAGACGTCCATATGAAGTGTAATAATAATAATAATAATATTCTTTTAATTTCAAACTGACAAACCACAGCACGATTACAAACATAGTAGGAACGAATGATGACAAGTCATTAAAGGAGTCGAATTTAACTGTCGGCAGTCGTGCAAGTGAAAGGCGGCTATTACGTTATCCATGTAAGAAATCTAACATGATATGATGGTTGGTGGAAGTTCCTATGCTATGCACCAAGTACGCATTAGATGCAGGACTGGAAACTCTTTTTACAATGTCATGCAACTCGTTTTGGGGCAATAAGCGAGGTCTTGAAAATTTTGCATCTTGTTTACATAAAATGCATATTCAGTTAATAATATTGATAAAGGCAAATCTATGAATAATTATATTTGTGAAGTAAACACTTACCTTTGTGGAGATTTTAAGCACCATATTTAATATCAGAAATCAAAAATTTTTTTAACGTGGCACCATACCTGTTAAACTAAGCAAAGAGAACTTTAAGAAAAAGTCATTTGTTAACATTTAATCTTTGCTGCAATGTAACTCACAGATATTGGCATCTTCAGGCACAAATCGCACTTCGGTTATTTGGTCTTCTTCTTCATCATCATCATCTTCGTCATCTTCGCCATCACCATCGGCTTTTACTTCTGCAAATACACAACACCAATAGTGAATAATAGCAATTATTCGGTAACGTAATTGTAATAACGACATTTTCCACAGCCTCACCAAACTTTGTATGCTGCATCTACGCCTCTCTGAAAATTTCGCTCAGAATATACGTAGTAAGTAGATTTTCAACTGACTTTAGACATCTGAAGAGTTTTAACCTTCTGAATAGATGTTGGAAGGCAATATTAGTGAATCAACTGTATGTCACATATTAATAGGTTTACACAATAATAGCTCAATAGCTTTGTTCAAAAGTTTAGACAACTTTTAACAACTTAATTGAAAGGTGTACTCAAGCAAATCTATTAAAAGGTTTACACAATTTCCAATGACTAAATTTAAATGTGTACACAACATAATAATATTATAACATAATATTCTATTTACGAATTTATATAGCGCCTCTCACAGTGCAACCTAATCAGAGGCGCTCCCAGTGCAAAAAACCCCTAGAGAAAAGAAAGGCCTTAAGAGAACAAGCAGAAACAATCGTGCTACTAGTAATATGTAACTCAAATCAAATGTTTAGTCTTAACAATTCATTTTTTATTAACCTTCAACAAAACTAGTAAACTAAACAAGATTTTGATTCAGTTTAATAGCACTACAAACTTTGACAGTTTGACAGACCTAACTGACAAGCCACTCCAGGAATTTAACAAACTCTTGGGCACAGAGATTTATCAAAAAGTCACCATCTCTGAATGATGCGTATGCAGTAGACATTTTCATATGCAAATTATCACTATAAAGAAATGATCATTTGAAACTTCTGTAGTGTCATTATATAAGCATCAAACCAAGTGTATTCAGTTGTAACAACTTCATTTACGTGCTACAGCCAATTAGGACAGGTGTCACCTGTCGTTCAGATTCTCACCAAACAGCATGTAATTGGTATACTCATTTTCTAAGTTTACCACAGAACAGAAACCTCAACACATCTGCCCTGATGGGGATTTGACATGGGTCAGTCAAACATACTACTCACTCGACTATTCCAAATTTTCTATTACAAACTTACCATCATCTAGTTTTCCGTCAACCATGACGTACAGACATGGCTTTGGAAAAGACGATGTTTCACGTGCCACAGCATGCAGGCTTATCTTCGGATATTCTAATAAGAATCCGCGTCCCGATTCATTCAACCAAGAAACACAACTGCAAGAAATTTTACATACTATTCAACAGATGCATACAAACTGTCAGACATCATAAACACAAGAGTTTTGTCAGAAGTGTTTCATCATAAAGTGCATTTTGTTGAAGCTCAGTCTGGGATTTGAATTTCAAACTAGTTCTGTTAGAGGAACATAACCTGTATAAGACGGTTCATGTAACTGGAGTGCATAGCAAATCTCCGAAACCTGAATCCCTGATTTCAGCCGTATCCCCGAAAATGAAGCTAGGCTGATGAAAAGTATTCTGCTTAAATGCAAGCTGGATCGATTAAAAGAATTCATCTAGAAGCTGGATTGATGAATAAATCCCATTATTTTGAGACAGTTAAGCATTTTTCAATAGTACATTGCTGTTTTCATGGAATCGGGCTTTTTTTGTCACCGTTTTCAGGGATTCGGGTTTCTATGATTCGGGTTGCTCCCATGTTAATGCACCCAAAAACTGTGCAGCATTGAGTTTCTGGTGTATCATTTAGGTGAACATCTACTCATTGCCATAACCAAACACTAAAATGGTGCTCAATCTTAGCCGAGAATTTGTAAAGCAACTTAAACTCCTAATATATATCATGTTCTTTTATTTCTAAATATTCGTGTACATTTACGACTACATGGGTATGGGTACGGATTTACTAAGTTGCTAGAAATCTCGCAAAACTTTACCTGGTTATCTTGAGCACATAAAGTATTAAAATGCGCCGGTAAATGTGTCTTTTAACGTATTTCATTATTGATTTCATCGTCCACATGTATTTTAGCGATTTTATTATTAGACGTGAATACATGTCCAACCGCAGCTTAAATGGAGCGGGGATCGATAGAAATTAGATTGTGTAAGTAGAAACTGGATTGATTGAAGCAGGATTGTACTTAAGCAGAAGCTGTTTTTGTAAGTTTTTAACTATATTCATTTAATGAAATGAATTATGCAAGCAACTTAGTAAATCCGTATTAATCCGCACCAAGTTTTACAGGCTCTAACAATTCAATTCAGTGTTAAACTGCACCTCTGCGTTATGTAAAGTGATCCGCAACCCAAGCTCGTGTCGTTAACAAGCGCGGTGGTTTGCTCTTGATGATGAAGCAGACCCTCCGTCGGAGCATGGAATTCCCTTAGAAAGGACATAATTATACGATATAAGGACGTCGAAGAATATCGCTCAATATCAAAGAAACGGACAACTTCAGAAAAAATTTCATTTACTTATGCGATTTATAACTCAAATATCACCGATAACATGGCGCTTTGCTTTCTTTGCTACCGTGCTTCATTTGTCAATCGCGCATAAGCCAACAGAAATAGCCCATTTCCAGCATAGATTTTTAAATAAAATAAATAATATATATTGAAAAACAGTTTTGAACACTGGGCCAATAAAAACTACAGTTAAGCAAGCAGTTGAAAAATTCTGAGCAACCTAAATGCAGGTCCATTCTAAACTTAAGTTTCCAAATAAGCTCTCATAATTCAAGATCTGCTTTCTTTTGTAGGCCTACCAAATTGCCAAATTGGCAACTCCACAAAAATTCACCTAATCTCTCTTCTTATAAGTATATGCTTGCTCACTTGTTATCAGGGCTAGAGTAACTTAGGTTTTTGAAACAAGTCAGCAAGTTTTATAAGTTTTTAAAGGCTTCTGACTTTGAGATTTTCATTTTTCTTAAACCTAGGATTTTACAATCGAATTGTATAGGGGATAGCCCGAGACCCTCCTTATGACTAAACTAGCTCTTGATTTTTACTTGCCGCGTGTGAGAAACCGATCGTCCAACTTCTGTGTGGCGCTTAAGTTTAATCGAATTTCAATTACATTGCATGAAGCATTTTTCGCTAAAATTGTTGATATTAAATATAGTAACATACATTACAAGGTGCCATTGATAGAGGACAGCTGCGAAGAGCCGCATTACTCCGGCATCGCGCGTAGTGACAATCAGGCTATGAACACGCGACACTACAATGCGTGCAAATAAACGGTTAAAGCCAGTTTAAAAAATATTGACAGAATATTTAAAAAATGTTTGATTATGTTTAAAACATTTGCTCCAAGATAAGAGCCTAGTGTTCAAATTGATTTTTAATGCGGAACTAATTTAGAGGATGCAGACCAAAATATTGACACGCAGTGATTTGCCAGGGCTGCAGAAGCTGAGATGTTTTTGCGATAATTTGATCGATGTTTCTAAAGCAACACTTGTATGGATTCTCTGTCAACAGAAGGCCTAGAATGGAACAGGTACATTTCCTAGATTTATGCGGGAAATTCGCAGCATTTTAAGTTTGTATTGATGCAATTTGTGACAATAGTAAGGCCATGTCGAGCGGCCATGGCGTGCGATCGCCTCTTCAGAGGCTTCAGTGACCCGAAGCACCGAGAGTGACCGAACAAGACCGATTATGTTTTAATTAATAATCACAATTAATTTATGACTTTAAAAGCGTTCACCCATATCTGAACTTTCTGTATTGGTTCGTTGCACGGTGCATATCACGTGTTGGCCGACCTTCTGGAGTTACATCTGCAATATGACCAACCGCCGCATGATTGCTTTACATTGTCAATTGGAAGTGTCAGTGCCTAAACAGTCAGCAATAAACGAGAAGTTGTGTGTGTTTTGTGAACTAAATCCCCGCTTTAAAAGTTGCAACCATTGGAAGCAAAAACTGCAATGGGTGAGAGTAAACATTTTATTTCCATCAGTCTGAAGTAGCACCCCAGGACAGTCTGACGTTGAAGGATCATATATAGTGCCCCTTCAAGACCAATGACTCAGGAGTGAGAACATCTACTCGTTTTGCTGAAATACAAACACGGCCACAGTTATTCTACCTCTTCCAGTCTGCCTTTGGCTCATAATGGTTACCTGGCTTCAGTGTGCACTTCTTAACTTTTCTAAGAACGGCTTTATCAAAATACAGTTGTATTGTATTGTATTGTGATTCTAAATGATGATGTCTTTCTATAGCCTCAGGCATGCAGAGGTATGCATTTAGCAAACATACTTGTTGTCTTACTGTGACTGTGTAAGTTTGAATGTATATAACAAAACAGAGATTGTTATTATTAGTTATCCAGCTCTGCACTGCTTTATTATGCAATAAGAATGGTGGAAATTGCTGAAAGTATTTTCTCCTTTCATCAGCAAATTTGCGCATGAGATGTTGTTAATGCTGGATCAAATTCAACCATCTCTGCTAACCGATATTTGCTTGCATGCTCATTCCATTTTTACAGTATACATTCTTGAATTTTTATTGTCTTCTTAGAGAAAGAACCGGAACAAGCAGATGTAAACATTTGAACATTAGTACTTAGTCCTACCCAACGACTTCCACTCAAACCTCAGTCACCAGAGCGAGCCGCCATCTTCATCTTATTCTACACAATGTCTCATATCGTATGGAGAGACCTCTTCCTGTGGACGTACGCCGGTGTCAACAACTCCCTCGTCGGGAACGGTGGCCAGGAGTGTGCCGAGTTCATATCAACCTTTCAGAAGATCATAGAGACGATCGTCTTTTCCTCGATCGGAGTCTTCGAGATCTGCTACGCGTGGCCTCGACTCACGCTGCCGAGCAAGGTGCCGAGCACGAGCGGAAGGGTCGGAGAGACGGGTCGGCGGGTGATGCTCGTGATTATGTGTCTGACGTTTGGGATTGAGCTCGGGTTTAAACTCGCCTCACAGCAGTTCATCTGGATTCTGAATCCATGTCACCTTGTCACCATGATTCAGGTATGTGCATTGCAGGCTAAGTTCCCATCCACATAATTATTACATATGCATATACAGGAGGGTAATCCTATTTATAACTCCATTTTTATGATTATCCTATATTATTAGTCACATACTTACTAAATATCGCGAAAAAATCAATGACGTAATAATTATTGAGCATTTGATGCCTAATGAAAGTAAATTGCCTATAGACGGTAAAGTCAATGTCTTATAGAGTTTTTAGCTATTTAACCTTTGCAGAGGGAGGTTAGAGCTCAGATATATGTATGCATGGGGAGGGGTTCACAAAATGTATGTGGTGCCACCAACAAGTGGAGGTGAGTCCAAAATTACAATTTTTGCATACATTACATATGGATGGGACTTAAATGCGTGATACTGGTTGGAATGTAGGATTCTTGCTTGATTTATTTCTTATTTAGTTTTTATTGGTGGATTCAGGTTGGACTGTTGTGGTCGTCATTTCCTTTTACTCTTATATAAATCGCATTTCACTCAGCATTTGATTAAGTGCTCTACTGTAAAATTTGTTTGCTCATGCATGATTTGTTTTTGGTTTCATTCCATCTATTCTTATCTAATGACTTTTCCATCTATTCTTATTTAATGACTTCTCCATCTATTCTTATCTAATGACTTTTCCATATATTCTAATCAAATGACTTCTCCATCTATTCTTATCTAATGACTTTTGCATCTATTCTTATCTAATGACTTCTCCATCTATTCTTATCTAATGACTTTTCCATCTATTCTTATCTAATGACTTTTCCATCTATTCTTATTTAATGACTTCTCCATCTATTCTTATCTAATGACTTCTCCATCTATTCTTATCTAATGACTTTTCCATATATTCTAATCAAATGACTTCTCCATCTATTCTTATCTAATGACTTCTCCATCTATTCTTATCTAATGACTTTTCCATCTATTCTTATCTAATGACTTTTTCATCTATTCTTATCTAATGTAAGATGTCCTGTTATGATGTGAGTTCGGGTATTTGGTGGTCAGCCAAGATATGCCAGATTTCATTCGGCTGCTTTCGACCTTGGCTATAACGTTGTTGCTTTGGACTTGGCTGCCAGAGGTACACCTTCAACCGTTGTGTCTGGAAAAGGCAGATACTGGTGTAGTCGCAGCACTAACTGAGTGGCACGAAGGCTAAGTTGCTGTAACCTACACTCTTAATCGATGTCTGGTAAAAGGCATCACTTCAGTCAGAGAGCTTGTGGACATCTTATGTATGGTAATAAGTCAGTATATTTATCATTATATAAATGCCTGATTACATTGCAGTAACTGTAGCTTTTGCCTTGTCTTAGCTTATGTTAGCTTCATTTGGTCAAAAGTGGTCTGGTTGAAATCATCGAGCTAATTGAACGGGTGCAATAACTGTGTTGGGTCATTTTTATTTGACCCTTAGCCCGGTACTACTGTAGTACATGGGCTGTTCTGACCCCCACCATGCATCACATGATCTTTTGGGTCAGGTCATCTGTGGCACATTCAGTTCAAATCATGGCTCAACATCTACTTCCAATAATTCTAAATGAAATATCGCGCGACTGATGTTGGTTTCAGAATTTGTGTACCCTTGATCCTATCTCATCTTGTCCTATCACAACATCATTCCCTATCCTTATATAGAAAATATTCCATCGGATTCTATTTTCGTTCTGATCATATTGTGTTTTATCGCATCCTATCCTGTTTTGACAGTTTTGTCACATCCTATCATATCTTTTGCCTCCTTTAAAAAGTGTTACCTACTCGCTCTGTCCTCGATCGCACGATCGAGAGATCTCGCATATAGACGCACTAACCTGGTGTGGTTTTATCACCTGAATGAATCTGTTTCTATATTGATCGTAATTCCTATTGCTTGCTCCCTGTTTTTTCTCTTACAACTGCGAATATGTAATTGCTTATTAAGATTATTTTCTGATTGTACATTCTTTGATTGCTATTATCTGATGTTCTTGTGGTGCAGTTCAATCAAGTACACATACTTACTGTTTAAAATCCCATCGTAGTCCATATTCTTTCTTGTCCTATTCCATTTTGCTGCTTCCTATCCAGGCTATCCTGCTCTGTCTTGGGAGTCATGTGACTTGAGAACTCATGAAGGACAAATTTAATTTCTACGAGTGGGAGCCAGCGGAGGAGATTCGGCGGGTTATCTGAGGTGGGTTCCTCTGTGTCTTGTTCCATCTGTTGCCCCTGCGCTTATTGCATCATATGCGGTCTGAAGGGCAGAACAAATCCTGGATCAGAGTTTGCCATGTCGTTCAATTAAGATAAAAAGGACATCAATTTCAGAATACGAGACATAGAGAAACAGATCCAGAGACAGAAGCACAGGGACAAGGCACATGCAAGTGGAGGGACAAAACGGGCAAGCACAGGCATCCATACAAGCAGACAGACTAAGAGAAACTAAGGCATAATATATGAACAAGCAAACAGTCAGGCATGGGAAACCAGACACAGACAGGCAGACATACAGACGGTCACATAGGCAGGCTTACACAGAGACACAGCCAGACTGACACTGAAAACTGTTGACAAAATCTGTAAGGTCCTTGTAATAATAATAATAATCTTTGTTTTGGGATTTCAAACTGACACACCCTGTATCATTACAAGTCATGGTAAGCTATTACAGGAATTGAATTTAACTGAACGACAGTCACGCACGGCGTCCATCATGTGAAAATTTGCAATGTTCGTTCGTGTGTGTCGTTAAGTGTAAGTTTTCAATTTTGAACATGATGTCATACTGAGTAGCAGAACATAACAATTAGGTATTCACTAAGTGTGGGTCTATTTATGTCTGCCTGGCTGTGTGTTTCTGTCAGTCTGTGTGTATTCAGGTGTGTCTGTGTGTGGGTTTCTGTCTAGCTGTGAGTGAGCATGCCTGTATCTGTCTGTGTGTCTGTGTGTTCATACACATCCACTTAATCACATGCTTCATAATCATATTAAAGCATTAAACGATCGTTCTCTCTTCTCTTCTTCCAGATCTTTCTCCTGGCTGCTCCTCCGAGCCGAGCGGTCGCCGCTCTCTTCCGCATCCAGATGCACTGTCTCAATGGAGCCACTATTGCCATACTCTTCCCAATTGTCAACACGCGACTGGTATGTCGCTCGTCCGATGCTTTTCCGTTGTCCTTTGGGAATCGAATGCGTCCGTGGGGAATGAGAATCGTGCTTCCGGGAGGCTTAGGAAAACCTCCATTTTGACGAATTATGCTCGGGGAAATGTACCGTGAGATTAGACGGACGATCGAAATGCGGTGCTATATAAATATGCCATTGTGATGCGTGGGGAATGCACGATGATTTATTTATGGATGTGTGCTGTTGATTGATTGGCTGATTCAGTGTGGGATGCTTCCAAATGCAGAATGTGGGGAGGGCACCTAGGAGATCAGGTGGAGCTGGGGGCTGTTTCTGATCTGTGTTGTTGGCATGGATGCGGTGTTTGCAGTCAATATTGTGCTAGGACAGAAGTGCTAAGGTTGAGTTGTATTTGGGTCAGTGCAAGGGTGAGCTGTTTTTGGGTGAGTGCAAAAGTTGGGATGTATGTAATTGGGTCAGTGTAAGGTTGCTTTATATTTGGATCAATTTACAGCTCTAGTTATATCTAGGTTAGTGACATTGATTGATTGATTGACTGATTGATAGGTTGATTTGCATTTGGGTCATGTTAAAATTGTGTTTTGTATATTTTATCACATTTTCTCAGTGTTTTTTGTTTTTGTTTACATGAATGGTGCTTGACTGACTCATCTTGATGGTTGATTGATTTGTTGATTCATTGATTGGTCATTGATTGAATCAGTAATTGAATGATTTAAAATAGAAGTCGATTTATATTAAACCCATTCTTGGAATAATAACGAAAATGATGATGGTGTAATAATCAGATGATGGTGGGTGTTTTTTGATCGCATTCCAGCTTCCGTTTGAGACGGAGACATATTACCTCCAGCACTTCCTCATGCTCGTTATTCCGTACTATCTAATGCGATCAGGAGGTAGGACTTCTCTTCTACATCTTTATCATTTTATGTATCCACCCTCAGATTCACATTTCAATTTGTTATGCATGTAACCAATTTTATCTATAATAACTTATAATAATGCATGTTTATATGCATAGGTGCATTAGATACACATGTGAGTGCATATATTTTCTATGGGTCTGCACTATGATGTGTTGATATCTTGCACCTATCGTATATTATTATACAATAATTTCTTGTTTGGAATATTACGTATTTGATAAGTTGCATACTATAGAAGTCATGTATTTCAAATCAAAGCATCATGGTTTCAAACCCACCTCAAGTCACTGAGTAGTGACTTTGGACAAGTTGCTCACCCATAATTGTCTGTGAGGAATGCAAGGTGAAACCACTCATCTCATCCCAGGTGGCGCCAAGACAATGAACATGCCTTTGGACAGGTAATTCATCATCGTCGTCATCATATTACAAGAGCTGTGACGAAATTTAAATCTTTGTTTCTTTGCTTGGTCTCGTTGACCTGAAATTGTATGTTTTCTGTCTTAGGACCGTTTACTCTGGAGCCGTTGGGTGATTTCACCTGGGTCATCTTCACGCTGGGCTTGCTCTTTATCTACCACTGGCTTCCCCTTCAACTGCTTGCAATGGTAACTGCTGTTCGAAGTCAATAATTGTGTGATGTACTCAAAAAGCTTCTATAGTGGTAATGTAATAAATGTATTGTACTTAAATGAGAGAATAAATAGAGAATATACTTGCTTTTATAGTGTCACTGTTTTTAATTGATGTACTGTACTGAAAATGCTTCTATAGTGCCAATGTTAAAATGTATTTTATTTACCCCAATGTGTGGAAATGCAGTTTGTTAAATATAGAATATACTTGCTAACTTACTTTTAATGCTCAGGGCAATGGTCAATGGCAAACTTTGTTGATTGTAACCATATGGCAATGATGAGGTGCCAAATTTTCTGTTATTTCTCGTCTTATCCCTGTGAAACTGATTTAAAAAAATGGTCTCAGATGTAGAGGAAATACTGGAAAGAGGCAATGGTTACATAAATTTTGATAGAACATTAGATGAAGAAAAGATTCATGACTATTATCATAATTATTATCATCATAATTTTTACACATTTATTGAGCAAGTGTGCATGAAGAATTTACTCAAGGTCCCTACATTGGGGAGGATTGAACCCATACTACCAGCATTGCTATGGAAGTGTTCTAGCCAATCAGATAAATGTAACTGATAATTGGCAATATATAAATTGATTGCCATGTTGCAATTGATACTTGGCAGTACACAAAATCTTGCGTTACATTGCATTAAATGGAAGCTTGTGTTTGTGTAGCTTTCTCTTGTTAACCTAAACAACATGATGTGCCCAGCTGTCTCGGATCCCTTCTACAGTCGATGGTATCGCATTGGCGCCTCCACCCATCAGACAGCACTCATCCTCGTCCATGGGAAGCTCTACACCCTCGTCTCCTCCTTCTTTCTTCCGAATTGCCACACGATCGACGAATGTCTGCTGTCACCCACGGCAACCAAGAAAGCAACGGATGCTGCCATTGCCCTCAAAAGAGGCAACGTGCTTAGCAACTGCAACGGCTACAGCAAGACTCAATGAGAGGGGACAACGCAATGCAACGCATTCAGTTTGTGCGGCGCAACCGTTGTAAACTGTATGGTAATCATCAGGCCATAAGAATACGTACTTTTACTCAGCTTTGTAAACATAAATCTGTACATTTTTGTGTTCTTAGTTGCTGAGATGCTGATGTGGTTCTGTGCTGAGGTACAGGGTTTGATTCGCGGCTCGGGGGCAGATTTTACGCCGGAACCTTTCTGTTTTGTGTCATTGCCGTCTGGCTCCATATAAATGTAATTCGATTATGTGTAAATGGGACCCTGCTTGTAAAACGCTTATTTGTAATGCTAGTGGCTGGATGCATTTATCGGAAGTTGTATTCGGATTATGATCTTGTCAAAATGGAACCTCGTTGTAACACGGATTTTAAGGAGCTTACGCAGTGTGTTTATATATTTATACATACAATATATTCGGTTCTGTTATCTTTATACGCACTTGTATGTATCTATATATAGTTTATGTATATTTATGTACATGTGTGCATATAAATGTATGTATTTATATGTGCGAGATGTGTTTTCTGGTGTGTGTGAGTCTCGTATGGAAGTCTCTTTTCCTTTGACTTTTGCGTATTGCTTGCATCTTCTGTTGTAAGAATAGATTTTGGCTTAGGCATAAGCTTTAGAGGAGCATCAGGATCTGGGACGTTTATGAAATTAATGTCGCGAGTTTTCAGCTATGTCTTTGAATAAAGATTCACGCTCAAGTGAAGATGCATCCAAAGCTATTATTTGTTTGAGAATCTTGGTCAAAATCCATTGGAAAAGACTGCCGTGTGTGTGTGTGTGTGTGTGCCTGGGTGTCTGTCTTTCTATCTGTCTGTCTGTGTTGCACCATATCATTTTCGTTCTAAACATAGCTTGCAAAGATGATTTAGAAGTTCTATCGATGTCAGTGTCTTACAGCTGTTTGTCTCTTTGAGTCCTCAATGTAGGATAAAACTGCTCAAATCATTGTAAACTTACATTGCGTCGTAACTTAGAATCACTATTATATAAACTTGTAAGCTTTAATCAATCAGTGATTTTTAAATATCGACACCACCGTGGCTCCGAAAAAGTTTACCTGTGATCGTATCACACTTCGAAAGCAGGGTTTTTAATATGCGTAGCTGAATTTAACGAAGCTCGTTTGTTGACTGGAACATTGCCAAAGAGTTTTCTGCTAAAGGCGCTACATAAAGGTTTAGTTACCATTTAAATTTACGAATTGACAATGTAATCTCTCATTTTGCTTGTTACAGGTTGCTTTTATTGAGCCACAGTGTATTTTTAAGGTGCGCACTCACTGTATGTGCAAACTACTGGTCTGTTATCACTAAAGTTCACATTTTGCTAGCCACTGTGCGTTTCCATAGGCACATTTTTGTCGTTTAGAACAAAATCATAAAATCTGTTTTAATGACTTCTATTCCTTGTCTAGAACATTTAAAGTTGGGAATTTTTTTTATTTTGAACAAATCATAAACTCTACGCTTAATGACTTTGTCCCTTTGCTTAGAACATTCAAAGTTTTGCTACTTAGTAAGAAAGAAATTGACTTTGGAAGGAAGTAAATGTGATCTTACTACCGGTAGCTATATCTAGCTTCATTGTTTTTAGCTTGGTGGATGATGCTTTTTGAAAGACTCATATGTACACTATGTGAGCATTTATATCACTGTATCTGTGACTACTTTGTGTAGCGACAACGTACCGTTTTGTGGTGACGTCCATTTGTGGCGTCTGTAGTCTGAGTAACGTTGTCTGGAATGACTCGTAGCTGAAGTATTTTGCTTTTTTGTCTGCTTTTAGCCATGCGACTGACTGTCTCCCGGTGGTTTATGGTTTTCATGTTATCGTTGGCTAGTGGCAATTGTATTTTGTTTATGGTTTGTTACATTCATTTCTCATGGCTAGTGCAGTATAGGACTTGTAATGCACTTGGTCTGCGTTCAGAGGGATTAGGCGACTGTCAACTCAAGTAGCAGGTACTGAGCGATTCTCAATCGGTGATTTTGTTAATGTGCATCTGGGATGCCAAATGCATCTCTTAATGCAGGTGTGTCAAAGAGCCGGCCCTGCGGGCCATTTCTGGCCTGCCAACAATACATTTCTGGCCCCCAGAACCTTGTCTAAAGACAACACAATTGAGCATAAAAGGTCTAATTTGTCATTTTTAAGGCTTTATGGGTTTTCTGTGATGTTTTTATTGATAATGTATATCAAAATCACATTCTAAAAGTCTTAATTCAACTGTTTGTATGTCTCCCTCTGAGATCTCTGCCCTATTTTTTCTCAAACGCCTTCGGAACCCTGGCCCGCCACTTACTGGAAAATAGTGCTGCTGGCCCACCATTGCAAAAGGTTTGACACCCCTGTCTTAATGTGTCGTTCATACATTTATTCATCTGTGTACAACATAGGTTCATCCATGAATGCAACACTAACTTTCCTGCATCCAATTATTTTTAAGTTGGCTGCAGAAAAGTTAAAATGTTGTGTTCATGGATGAACCTGTGTTGTACATGGATGCATTGAAAAATGAACAATGCATCCAAGAGATGTTTAGAAGATACAGTGGGGTCCCTGTAGCGCTGTCTCACTGCACACCAAAGTAGCCATTACAAGTAGCCTAACCTTTTGTTTGTTGCATACTGACCTGTATACATACACTGACCTAAATGCACACACTGACCTATATACATATACTGACCTATATGCACATAGTGACCTATATACATACACTGACCTATTTACATACATATATTTTGTTGGTGACTGATGTGAACTGTGTCTTCCCAGCCAGAAAAGGAATGGCCATTTTTGAATAAATTAAGAAAATTAAATGTAAAATAAAAATACGAAACACTTAACTATTTCTTCTTGAAATCTATTATTATCAACGATGACATCAGTGTTGTTGACATGTTGTTGATGACATCTTTTGAATTATTCTGAGGCTATGTAAGCAATGATTTTCAAATTTTGCCCAGATTTACTTGGACACAGTCAGATATAAGTAAAGAGTATTCAAGTTATGATCTCGATGTGCATGCTTGTGCTGTTTTAAACCTTTCAGACTTGACTTACCATAATTCACTTGCAGCAGGTGTTAGATAATAATTTTCTAAAGAGGCACTACATAAATGACGTGATGATTATAATTAGACAGTAGGTGATTCGGAACTTGTAAGGCACAGAATAAAAATATACTTACTTTACTTACTTACCCATTAACGGTCTCCCAGTTGACATACCATGCTGGCGAACATGTATAGGTGTTAATATGTCCTCCAAGCCTATTAACACTTTAACGTCGAATGTGGAAAATGAATCCCTCGATTCGCTACAGGGTTAACTTGCCACGTGAAATTGATTGATGACCGTTCAAAGATTGCAGTGTAGTGCTGAACATTGAGTTTGTTGGCATTTTTGTAAGTTTACATTGTTTGCATGTATCATAAGGCATGTTCTCCTATGGTTTAACACTTTGGTAACTACATATTCTGTGCATTATATATATATATATATATAAATGCTATTATTTGCTGTTCCTGTGGTTTCAGTGTATGGTTTCTTTTACTCTGGGGTTAGTCATGCAAATCAGTTTGCTGTTGATCTGTGAAAAGTGTTCCTATAGCGCAATTATCATGCGAACGTTTAAGTTGATTTAGATCTGAATTAAGTTGAGCGTCATTTAACCCTTTAACAACCATCACACAGTCAAACGTAAGGCATAATCAATAACACTGGTCGTTAAAGGGCGTTTGTGTGAAGATAAACGATTTCTGTTTGTTCTTAAACACCGATCACTGGGCGCATGGTCTTATGTCATTGGGGGTGGGCATCTCTGAGGAGTTTTCATGAAAGGTGCTACATAAATATGAGATTGTGATTGCAGACATTCATCAATCATGCTGCTATACGAAATACCTAACCAATCAGGTACATTGAAATCAAAAACCTAAGTTACAAGTTATAGAAACAATAAAAAAACGTGTACTGGCAATTACATATGCACCTAAACAATCAATAAATAATCACAACAGTTCAATTACACAATCAAAAATCGAAGAATGATTGCAGATTTTCACGCTGATGTCTCTCGATACGTTGAATTCTTGATGTGTAATATGATTGTCAGAGCAATGCAAGCGTTGAATGATGCAGCTACAGCATTATCTTATCATATCTTA
Organism: Bimastos eiseni; assembly: GCA_959347315.1. Taxonomy (NCBI): domain Eukaryota; kingdom Metazoa; phylum Annelida; class Clitellata; order Crassiclitellata; family Lumbricidae; genus Bimastos; species Bimastos eiseni. The sequence continues at coordinate 3,336,095 of OY365807.1, read as the reverse complement.
TCTTTAGATTTATATAGCAACTTTTACAGAATAACTATTCAGAGGCGCTCTCAGCACAGAAAATGATGAACAGTAATTCCTTAATCAGACATATTCAAGTGTTTTTATGTTACGTTACATAAATTATCAAATGTTAGGCATTTTGAAATCTTTTTTCACTGTTGAGAATTTTTATCCTAGGTTGCTTTAATTATCAACTTTTAGGTACTTTGGAGTCTCTTTTTTAATGTTGAGAATGATCAAATGTCATTTTTGTGTTTTTACTCAAGGTGATATGTTGAATAAATAAATTTAGATGTGCACGTTTACAGGAATTTTTGATGACATTGGACGTGGTTGATTTGTCAAGCTTATGTTCTTTGATGGTTTTGCCAATCATACCTATGATTGTGTTTTTTTAAAAGAAAGCTACCAGTAAAAAAATTTTGTATTACAGTTGGAGATTTGACTGTCAGATTTTATTCGTTTTAATGCTTTAATTATTTAACGATGAGCTGCATTGGCTTCCCAGTCACTTTTGGCAAGTGATCCTCATTAAAGAGTTAAGAACAATTTTACGAGCTGTCTGTCAGGCAGAAAGAAATAATAATAATTATATTATCGGTTATTGTAATCACAGATTACCACACTGTTTTGATGCCGGTAGAAATAGCATGTGTCAGAATCCTTTGCAGGGACCTAGGACCACACAAGAGCTGCTCAAAATAAATTTCTTTGTTTAAATTTTTGCCTGAACAAGTGGTGACCAGAGGGAGACTTTGGTTTTTTCCTGAACACTATGCACTCTCTCTGCTTAGCTTAATTTTTCTACTGCGTCTAAAACGCCTTTTAATTTATAATGTCTTAATATTAACCATAAAATAATATACACTATAAAATATAGTATTCAAGAGCTGCACTCTTTTTGCAAGGGAGATATGTATCCCTTGCGTTAATATACGTCACTTAACAATGCCCGCTAAAATAATATTTCAGAGGATTGGTCTGAACAGCATTAAAAATCTGTTATAATTAAATTATGGCAATATTAACATAACAATATTGATGGTAATAACTCGTTAAGGCAATGTTTACATGCGGCCTAAGTTAGGATGAGGCAGTATTCCATCCAGCCACTACAATGTATAAAATGTTATGTATTGAATCTACATTTAGTAACATGAAATAAATATAGATGGACTATTCAGGTTACCTTCTCATATGCTTCAGCTATGTGTTAGAGATTTCAGCCAACGTATTACTCTGAATCAAATTTCTTATTGTTCCAACAACGTATCGACTTGTTCAAATGTGGTTAAAGTTAGTATACTCAGAACCAGTGGTGTTGCTAGAATTAGAGGACAAGGTCAGGGAGGCAAATTGGATATGTGTGGGGTAGGAAAGGGGCAATTGTATCTCCTAACCATAATATTTTTGTGTAAATAGTAATGTAGCAATGATCATTTGTTTGTGACGACACCATCATAATCATGCAATAGTAGTACGATTCAAAGTGGGAAGTCACCGGCTAAATCATACATACAGTAGGACATTGCAAGTTTATGCAACGAATATCATGTGGGAAATCCTGCAATTGTGGATGATTTGTCTCTGCGGCAAGTCAGTGACACTGTTAATGCCGAGCGGCTCAGGTTATTTCTTAATGGAAAATAATTTTTCAATAAAAAAAAAACACAGATGAGGACACATGCCTCTGCGTCTCAATGCCACTGCTCTAAGTCATGTTTCTGATAGTTCCAACAACGCATTTTCAATTTGTTCTAAGATGGAAGAAGTTCATATACTCAGAATGTTGTTTCTGACACTTCCTATAACGTACTCTAATGGGGTAAAAATTAATTTGACATCTGTTTTTTGTGTTTTAAAAAACAGCACTGTAACCTGTAGCTTTGACTACAAAAGCATCTTCTGCTTTGAAACAAAGACTTTGAATCTGATGAGGAGCCTTGCATGTTCTGGGTTACGTTTAAACCAACGACGACTAAACATTTTCTAAATTAGTCAGCTCTGTCTCCTGGTTTCTATCTTAAATGTTTTTGTCTGTTAAATTCTACCACAAAATGATTGAATCTGTGTAAATTATTAAACAGAATCTAAGATGTTAGAAACTCTGTTGCTTGAAAATGCAAATTTTAGGATTCACTGTCTTAGGAACAGTTTTGTAGGTCAGTCAGAAAGTCATGTATTGGTATGTTTTTATGGTTTCTCAACAAGTGTTTTTTATGTAAAATATTCAGATAAATACTGCAAAGATCTCAGAGTCCAAGCAACCCGAATAATATGATACTCGGCCAAGTCAAGTATTCGAGCAGAGTTTCAGTTCATTCCTAAACACAAGAAGGTAAATGTTGCAATGTTAGAAGCCTGCATCCGAATCTTTGTCCGAATCCCATTCACAGCTTTCGATGGGACCAACTTCAAAGTCGACTTCGACGTCATATTTGAAGTCTGGATCATCCGGTCGCTTCCTGTTCTTCTCAAAAGTCTCATCCATGATCGCTTTCTTCATCTTGAGCGTATTCTCGTCGACCTTGTTCAGGTCCTCTTCCGGGTCAATCACATCCGACGACTTCGCCTGATAAAAAAATTAAATATCTTTGATCACTATTAGCATAGGGCAGTTCAATCTCATGTGTATCATTCACATAGCTGTGCACTTCTGAGCAAAAGATGTTGGAAGAAGGGCGATATCAAATTTCAAGAAATTCAATTTCAATATGCAGACATAATAATTAGATGACAATACATACTACCTTTTTAATAATCTCTTCCCTGTTCATTCCATTCATCCTGTCTTGAATCATCATGATCAGCTTCTCAAGCTGAGCTGTTGGCAACTTTTCAAGGTAGCGCTTGTTGGTGGCAGATTTCTTCAGGTCCTCTGCTGCTCTTGCGATCATGGAGCCCTGTTTGAAATTTCTGAGTGGCATTCGCCGGAGATGCAGCTTGTTCGAACCTTTTACAGAGTATGTGATGATAATTGCAGGCGGCTGAAACCGGACACCGCATTTCTTTAGCTCAATCTCACCATCCATGTGTTTTCATTTATCTGTGAGTTAATCACAACAAATGTTTAGCCTTTTGCAGATGAAAGTGAACTAAAAGCTGGCTCATTTATTTGTTTTATCTATGAGTCAGCAACGACAAGTATATAGCCCTTACCAGAAGAACTTGTGCTAAAAGCTATAGGGAAGACGACATTTCTCTTAAGTAAAGGAATAACAAAGTTTCAGCACCGTAACTAATGGTATGGAAACGCATGTTAAGCAAACCGAGTAATAAGGTTTTAAAGCAGTTAAATTATCAATTGAGTTGCCTAAATTAAGTGTTATCAAATGCAATTCGGTGAAAACAGAGACGTCTAGATCCGGGTACGGGTAGATCTATGAAGTGGAGGCAGGATTTGGTTTATAGATATAATTATGAATTGGTTCATTTAATATACATGGCAGAACATTACATCCAAAACAACAGATGAGAAAAAATGGAAAAGAGGAATACCATGCAGTCATCAAGCTTTTAAAATGCATTTCATTACTTTTAAAGAATGTGCGATTCAACAAACGCTATAAGGGGAACTTTATACGTGTGGATCACACACAAAATTAAATATTGTGCGCGATGTAGTCAAAACTATCTGTATCCGATGTCAACAACTGACGCCATCGCCGCCATTTCCTCTTCATTTGTTTGGCGCTTCAATTATGTCAGATAGGGGCAGGCACCTTTTTCAAAATGTGTTGCAAGCTTTCATAAAATTCACAAAATAAATCACATTTCATTTTAATGAAAATTAATTATGCACTATTAGCGCATAAACTGATCTAGGATTTTGTTTTGTCAGCCAAACGCCTATATTATGTTTAGTTATTAGGTTACCTAGACCAATCTTCCCCCATTAGTCTCTGAACTTGCTAACAGCATATACCAAACGGCTTATCTACATTTCGACCCAAAGATTCTTAGCATGTCTCAACATCGTCCCCCTCCGTTCACTAATTATATCCTATAACCTAGAGTGCATAGCAGTTTAATACTAATTCAGAAATGTTTAGATTACGATTACAGTCATATTTTTCCACCCAAAGACAACTCTCAATTAATCCACAGATTATTATACAAAATATTTCTAGTCTGTTCGGAAACAAAATCAACTTATTTGAAGAAGTTAGTCATGCTGAATGGAACGTGTTATAGGCCTACCAGAAACAATCCGATGAATATTTTTAAAATTCATCCCTTCTATGCGTTCTATTGAAGACTGGTGTGGAACTGACATACAAAACTATGACAGAGGAGCATGGAGAAAAATGGTCAAATGTGCAGTGGACACCTACGAGCTCTCAGCCCATGGATCCTGATGATGATGATAATGACGATAATGACGCTTTCTATGACTACGTTTTGCAATACGCCCTTTCAGCAGAGATGTTAGTTTAAGACTAACATCTTTGCCTTGTGTGAGATTTTGCTTTTATGAATTAGGCCTACAAGCTGTATTGTATTCGTATAGTTAAATTATACCACCGCCCCTGTTGCAGAGGAGGGACGTATTGTTTTCGAAACAAAAATCAAAACACGGTAACATTTTCACGAGTGGTTTCCCTATATTGTGTGGCGCATAATAATTTTAGTTTCTCTCTTGAGTCATCGCTGCAAATTCTCGGCGCACAGCTGCAACACGGTTTACGGAAGCCACGCCTCATTCTGTGGAAACTTGTTAGAATTTAGAATATTATTCTCGGTATTTATGGAACTGTAAGGATACGAACTTTTCAAAACACGGTAAAATTTGCTTCTTTGGAGATTCTGTTATTATGTTGTTATTACGGCGAATGAGATCGCTTATTTCATCACGGTTTCTTAGCGTTAACTGCGCAAACGTGTCCGTCTCTATCCAGGGAACGATCTTGCAAAAATAAATAAAACCAGATTTGAAATTTCGGATCCTGCCACTGAATTTGAAATTTGTATTATGTCTGACTAGCGCCGACATAACATCGTTGTAATATCTGACGAATGAATCTACGTCTGACAAATGATGCACTCGATCGCCCACTTTCCGGTTGTCGTAACTTGAATAATTCGCAAATATAGCGTAATCGTAATCTCCAAACTTCTGAAGCGTGACTCGAAAACAAGCCCAGGACACCGGCTTATTCACAACCATTGCGTCAAGTCATAGGGGTTGGTCAGATGGAGGCAGAGTAGCTGATTAGGCTGGTGTCATTTAGGTCAAAAATAATTATTGGAAGGTAGATGACAAGATGATCACACCAGCATAACAAGAAGATATTTATTTTGTGTTCACCCAATAACCTACTTGTTATAATTGTGTCAAATGACGTAAACATTTGAGGTAATTAATCTTGCAGTATCCGATCATTATAAGATTGGAATGATTGTTTTTGACTGATTGTGGCCTTCAGTGAGGATATAAACTAGGAATATTAAACGATAACGGGAAAACCGGTTATTGGTTTTAAAATCGATTATCAGTTTCTGTCATTTGCAAAACAATAATCAACTTTTTTCACCTTATTATTTATCTCACATGTCTCGGATTTGTATCCCATAGGAAGGGCTCAAGTCGGTCAACTTCAAAGATATAGACGATGCTAAGCGAAATATTTCCGGGCCGCGTCTTCCAACAGGGTAATTAATAGCTGCCGATTGCTAATAAAGGGCCCTCTTGTCCAGACAAGACTAGTGTGAGAAGGTGAGCTAGAGGAAAGGTAACCCGAGCCGACGAAGATAGAGGACACTCAGACAGAGGAGCTGACTGCAAAGCACCCGAATTTGATCCACACAGAGGAGGAGAGCTAACAGGCAACTGCCGGTGGGGGTTTCGATGGAGAACGATGCATAGCAGCGGGGAGAGTATGAGTGCCGAGCGCTGTAGGTTTCCAGATTACATCGCAATGTGACTTAAACACTTCGGTATCGAGTGTGGACGCTGCATTGCGATGCATAATACATAAAATAACATAATATATCGCATATTACAATTTAGAATATTTTTCAAAGAACACTAATTAAAACCAATAATCGGTTTAAAATTAGAGCTCTACCGTTATCGCTTTTTGCCGATTATGCCGATACCGATTATTGCCGATTATTTGTTTGCCGATACCCAATTATTTGGCCGATTATTTGGCCGATTATTTGGCCGATTATTTGGCCGATTATTTCGTATTGTTTCCCAAGATGACCGGTTCTAAAAGATAGACTTACTGCTACTGCCTACTGTTGTGATACAAGCAAACACTTGCTCTGTAGGAGACGTATGCATGTAGTTGGGGACTAATCGTAGTCAGTCAATACAGATTAGACACACCGCCCGCTGTCGACCTTGCATGACGGAGGAGAGGAAAGATAATCTATGTAAGTAGACACCTTCTAACATGCCAATGATGCCATTCCCTCCCCAGACAGGTCACTTTTAGGACTTGCCAATTTGGCCTAAAATGACCTGATTGTGCCCAGGGTAATTAAGCAGGCACTATGAGTCACTCTGCACAACAGGCTACAGCTGTAGACACTTTCCCACAGTACTAGCAGCCTAGCACAATGGTTACTGGGTGGTATGAAGTAGAAGCCTGAGTTCCCCACGCTATGGGAGCGAAAGGAATGCTGTCCTTCACAGACCCAATGATGTTGCTGTCGTCATTTTGCTCTTAAAGACTTAAAATAATATTACAAAATTAAAATAATTTTTTTAATATCGGCACCGATTATCTTGCCCCCCGATATCCAATATCTCTATAACCGGCCGATTAATTGGTACAGCTCTGTTTAAAATCGGTTTTTGAAATTCGATGATCGGTTTGCCCCAAAAACCAATATTAACAACCCTAATATAAACATTAACGGTATAAGATTTGAGACGCTTGTCTCGTTGATTGTGAATAGCAGGCAGCAGGGTAAACAAATGCGTAGTGCTTACTTTGAACTATTTAAAGCTACCATACATTTAAGTTGAGCTAAATTAGTCTTAATCATGGAATTCCTTTATAATTTGCATAGGAATGAAATACTTTAACTGCTGTTGCCCTATCATGCCTATAAATGTGTCAAGATTGTAACAACAATTATGATTTCTTTTGTGTCTCAGTCAACAGTTGATCGAAGCCTAAAAACAATGTCAAGTCAAGACTCTGGCTGTACCATTTTTTGCTGTTTTCGTGGACCAAGGACTTATTCTCCAGCGAAAAAGGCTCTAGATGAAGAGGCACCTTTGAACCTAAAGGATGTTGCATCAACACATGGGGCAAACTACACCGAAATTGAGGCAAACAATTTTCCGTTTCCCGAAAACCAGGAATGCCAGGAACGAAATGTAGATGGTGTTCAAGATGCCACATTTGGACATGCATCCACTGAGGCTCAGCAAAAGGGAGGGAGGACTAGCGAAGCTATTACTGACGCACCGTTATCTCAGAAGGAGTCACCATTATCTCAGAATGAACCACCGTTATCTCAGAATGAACCACCATTATTACTAACTGAGTCACAGTTATCTCAGAATAAGCCACCGTTACCTTCATCATCACCAAATGAACCACCGTTATCTCAGAATGAGCCACCAGAATGCGTTTATTCGAGTCCTCTTAGAGCTGAAACTGGAGGAAAAGGGATCTCTGGAGTTGGAAATGGAGAATTCGACGTTGGAAATGATGTCACAGTGAAAGTCTGTGTGGCTCAACTAGATGTTGATGAAGAGCAGTTGGCACAACATGTCTCTTGTCTTGAGAAGTTGGTTGAGCGGCTTGAAGCCGTCGCTGATGCATTGGAAGCGGCTCCTGGCTCCAAAGGAGTAAACGATGCCATTCTCTCAGGTATGAATTATTTCCATAAATCATTCATTTATGTATTCTTATGTAAATGTGTTGAATATTAAGACTGGTAAGTTTCATGTGATATGAAGCATACTGGGATGAAGCAAGTGAGGAGGTTATCCTTCTTTGAATTGATACTGATTGATTGGATCGAACAACTTCTGTAATCCCATAGCATCATTCGTTCATTATGAGAATTTGTAGCACCTCTACAAGGAACTACTCTGAGGCACTCCCTACCACAGCATGGCCAAAGGTAGAAGGCAACAATTGATGACTACTTCAAGTAAATTCAAGGCAACATAAATGGTTTCTATTACATATGATCTCGTATTTGATTCCTTGACTTGCTTTTTCAGATATGTCGCTAGACCTTACCTTGCTGTATCTTACCTTAAGTAGGTATTTGTTTGCCTGATTGAATTGATTGGCCTGATCTTATCTCACCTTATCTTTCTTTGGTGCCTTCACTTGCCAGCCCAACTTCCTTAGCTTACCTTACTTTGTTTTGTTCATGGGACTTAGAGCTGGCCAGATGTCACCTCATCTTACCCTATCTTAACTTACACTGCCTTTTCTTATGTTGCCTAATTGTTTGTGGATATTGACTGTCTGTGCCTTACTGTTGAGGATTTCAGCTAGCCAGATCTGACCTTGTTTGTTTAGGGTTGTCAATTGGCCAGACTGAATTGTTCAACCCAGCTGAAGGCAGTTTACCGTCATGTGTCCTGGATGGCAGTGAATGGACTGTGGTAAGCAGCTTGGCTGAAGCCATAAGCAGAAACGGCTATAGCTATAAGCCATAAGAACGGTTGTAGCCGCTTTCACCTGTTCATCTATATCCCCTCGTGACTGCTTCTACAATTTCGAATGGAATACTTAAATTATTTTTGTATTTATTTACTTCAATTTCTTGGTTTCTTATTTGGTCATTTCTGTTGTTTAGTTAGTTACAATTTCATAAATTATGGCATAACCGAGTAGACATTTTCCACCGAGTACCAAATCCGAGTATTTGGATGAACTATTTGCCGGGTACAAACCGAATAATAGCGGCAAACCTAGCCAGCGACTGGCAGCGAGTACCATCCGCAGGCAAAGCATAGTTAACCTGCCACTTACACAGCTACGGAGAACTATCTATAGTCAATGCAGTCTATAGCAATATCCTTCATATAGTGTATTGTTGCATTCTAGGCTATAGCAATATATTTATTATTTAATAACTTTATTTGTGAAAAAAATGTGAAACCTTGTTATAAAATTTGAAATATGAAGTTATCGATGATGTCTTTACTCTCTAATGTTTGCTGAAAAGTGGGTGGAGCCAATTCAAGCGGAAAAATTACTGATTTGGTTGTCACCTGGAGAGTACAACCAAAAGAAATTAAAATATATGAATTAACATGATCATTATTTTAAAGAAAATTCAATGGAATGTTAAGTTCTTGTTTAATTAATCAAAAACTTATAAGTAAGTCCGTTAGTCCTAAATGTATTTGATGAATAAATGTTATTTTATCCAAAAAAATTATTTTTATCAAAAAAGTTATTTTTAGCTATTTGCAGGTGTAATATTTGCCAAGGCGAATAGTTCCAAATTGTCCAATATTCGGCCGAGGCGAATGTCCGAGGCGATTTCCGGTTATGCCCTATCATAAATATGTATTGTGTTAAATAGAAGCTATTGATAACTGAGACAATTAGTGAAGCTGAAGCGTAGACATGCATTTATGTAGTGGCTGTATATGTATTATTTGAAGCAGCTTCAACTCTCTTTGGTGCTTTTATTTACAATATATTGAGCCATACAAGTCGACTTAATAATAATAATTATATTAACAGCAATGTATGTATGTATGCATGTATATGTGTGTACTACAGCACTTTTTAATCTGAAGTTATGATTAGCTGACAGCAGACAATGTGCTCAGAGTTCTTGAACTTAGAATCTGTATGTACCTGATGAGACGTGCTGATGTAGTGGTATGTTCTCAATAATTGTATGTGAGGAAGGCAGTGGCAACTCACTCACTCATCCCCAGGTGGTGTAAAGCCAATGGATCTGCCTTTGGGCAGAGAACTCATCATCAAATATACCTGCCCAAACGTTTATGGGGTTTTATATGTTTGTAGGTGTGTATGTATGCATGTATGTATGCATTTTTAGGCAAATGTGTATGTGCGTGCGTTCATTTAGGTTAATATTTTCATAATTTTATCAGTGTTCTACTGGTGGGTAGAGTTGGAATGAAGTTGTTGCTATTGCTTTTGATTTGTATTGTTTTGACTAGAAAAATCACCATGACAACCAAGAGTTGCTGGTTCACACGACTGATGATCATCAGAACGTCAGCATTCGCAACTGCAGTGGATGTACGATCCAGATCGATGGAAAACCAGACAGTATTTCAATTGGTTAGTTGCAATTCACGTATCATTTATGTGCATATATGTATGTATGTATTTCTGTATGTATGCTTATACGAATATACATATGAGTGTATCTATTGTTTGTGAGTGTGTATGTGTGTATTCAGTTCAATAAGTTTTTGTTGATCCCAACATAAGAACATGTGGGTAAAACACATACATTCATAATTAACATTAGTGGGAATAATAGGGTAGAAAAAAGACCCTGAAGGGACCGTTGGGTCGCGCTCATTGGGCTACGATTTTATTGGAATATAATGAGCATTCATTTGTATGTTTATATGTGTCTATGAATGTATTTTTTTATTCTGCTTTTGTGCTAAAAAAGGCTCTTGTTCTTTCCAGATGATTGCGTCAAGTGTGGCGTTGTTTTCCACGATGCTGCTACATCCGTGAATGTTTCCAACTGTCAGAGATTACAGATTCAGGTTTTTTGCTTTATGTGTTTAAGTAACTTTTGTCTTATTGGGGCAAATTTTTGAGGCCGCTTTCTATAATATATTCCACTGCAATACATTTTGAATGCTGCAGCTTGGCCAATTGGTGGGATTTTGAAACAGCTAAACTATAAGGGGAACATATTTCTTTTGTTCCAAGACAGGCTCACAAGCGGAATGCTTTGAACAACATGAACATTTTTACAAAATCGTTCTTCTGCAAATTTTACTAGGTGAATGTGTTTATTGTCAGCACACAAGTTACTTTAAATTCTGATATTTAAACATTCTTAGTTTCGAAATTCACAATTCTCTGACAACCAATAGTATAACACCACCATTTGCATCATCTGAAGGCTGTGCTTTCTTTAATATTCAGGCGTGTTTATTATATAATCTTGGAACACTCACGATCGGGCGAATTTCAGGGCCGAAGCGGTGCACCTCCTGAGTTCAAAAGTCAATCCCAGTCAAAGCTGGGTTGTAAGGCTAGTTGTCATATAAGCTAAATGCACGACAAACTGCATTGTTTACCTATTTAAAGACTCTGAGTTTTATATCTGTGCAATATTGGTTGGTGTTGTTAGGTTTTGGGCATTGTGCCTTCTATTTGTGCAAAGAACACGGATGGGCTGAGCATCTACGTGAACCACGAGTGCTCAGATGTTCCAGTCTTCAGTTTCAAATGTTCGGAGCTCAATATGCTTGTACCATCGGACAGCAGTGAAGGAGACTTTGTGAGTAGATTTCGGACTTCGTTTTTTGTGTGGTTGCGTAGAATTGATTTTCTGATGTTTTAAGCCGTTTTTTAATATGTGCTCTTTGAAAGAACGTTGACTGACGCAGAAGTTCCTCCTGGGCTGTGACCAAATCTAGATGAGGATTGAGGAGTGCAGCCAAAGACTTAACCTCCTCTATGCAAATATATGTTCATGTGTCAATTTGTGCTAAGTTTTGGTGAGGTATATGGCATGGCATGTTAAGTTGAGACATGGTGTTGCAAGGTAAGGCTTACAGGGTGAGGTTGAAGTAATTTTTGACAAAAATTTGTTTTATTTTTTCAATAATAAAAAATCGCTACCAGTTTCGGCAAACTCCTGCCATTGAAATTCCACATGAAATAATAAAATTATCGAGTTGTCACATCAAACAAAATGGCAGACAGTCAGACTTTTTCATAAGGCATATGGTTTAAAATTTTAATTTTATTAAAAAAAATACAGCATTGATCTTGCCAGCTATTTATTTGAAATAATAGGGGCAAAAATTTCAGTTACATCTCTCCAGAACATGCAGGATTATTATTTTATTTCTGCGATCATAGGTAACGAACAGAGCCTAGAACCAGATGCAAATAAATTTTACCAATTGAATCCGGAATCAACAGACAGATATTGAATATCGGCAGATTGATGCCAATCCGTAAATGCCTACTGTGAGTGCAATGGCCAAAGGCAACCATATTGTCACTTTACCATTGTGTTCTTACTTGCAGATGGAGGTTTCCATACCAGAACAGTTTCGCAGTCACTGGAATGGAGATTGTTGGAGCACCGACATTGCTGACATCATTGCCTAGATGCTGCTGGGAAACTCGTGAAGGATCTTGACTATCTTGTTTCTTCACATTCTCAGCGACGAGAAGAGAGTCTACGTTATATGGAAAGTTTATTTCACTGTTTTCAAAAGCAAGAGTCTCATCATGAAGATTTGTTCTTTGTGCTAAAAAACATGTCTCATTGTAAGGATTTCTTCATCATTTTAAGCAAGTTTGATTATAATGACCCTGAAAAGCAAGTCTAAAAGTTTTTTTTGGTATTGAACTCTGATTTTATCCATTACAAGGATGCAATTGTTGGAAGTTATATGAGTTCAAGGTATTAAGCTGTGTCACCTGTGTATCTGCCACAAACTTACTTACTTTCTGATGATCTTATTTTCATTAGTCATTGTTTATATTTTTTACCTTCCAAATGCTGATTGGTTGTATTTAAGGTCTGCAATTATTATTAATTTTTGTCACAAGAAAGGGAGAAAGCCTGGTAAAGCACCAGTAGCTATGCTTAGTAAATGGTGCACCATTATATGCAAATGGTTACTTGAAATGAAAGTTTAGGTGGAAAGGTGGTATTGACTGAATTCCCTATGAAGAGATCATGAGATTGTAGAATTGGTTTCTGACCCTCTTTTTTGATGTCCAGATTTGTGAATATTAGTCATGAGGTTACTTGAAAATATAGTTTATTTTCTTGGTGGACTTTCACAGAACTGGTTGTTTAATCATGGGATTGGATGTGTTACATTGGTGACCTTCTACCCATAAAGTTCTGCCTTTGATCCATGTTGCCGATAGAAAGGGCGACTATGCAGTAGGGATTTAATCACGTCCTAATAAGCTGCATTTTTATTACTACAAACGTCTTTTTATGCTTGCCAAATGGTGAGCGTGCTCAACTTGTAACACGGTGAGTAATAATGGGTTGGAGTCTGCTCCCCTGTGTGGAACATTGAGCAAGTCATTCACTCATTGCTCTGTGCCATCGATTGATGCTTCTTGATCAATCAATCAATGCATAATAATTTCATCCTGTCAGGTTTCCTAGTCTGTAAATCCATCTACCAGGGTATTTATAGATGTTTGTCTGCTTGTATGTGTCTCTATATGTCTAAACTCTTTTTATTGGATCTGTGATGCCAACGTCATATACTGCATGCGTGTGAAGGAATTTATGTGTTAATCGTATTATGGAATCTAAGAACGTTCAATGCTTCTGTAGATTTATCATGTTTAGGTTATGTCATAGTGTGTTGTTTGCATAAATGCCTACCTACTCTATCGGTTGATTACTGATGTTTTGCATTTATCCTTTTGTAAGTAATGGTGATTTTCCTGTGATGTGCCAGAGTCTAGAATGTCTAATAGTAGCTAGCACGTTGACTCAGATGGAGTGGCTCACTGTTTTCTAGAGATATGTGTCACTGTGTTGTGCTTACTTATTTAAACACTATACATGCTTTTATCTTAGTCATGATGTCATTTTCATTTTTGTGCCTGCTGTGGTTTGAGTTTTGGTTTCGAACTATCATCTTTTATATGATGCTTGTGATGTTGTAATATACAGTTTGTAATGTAAGTATGTGGGTTAGTAGGTTACATTTGAGGGAGTGCTTCACGAAAAATTGCTCAGCACCATCCACGGAGATAGTGTCACTGTCTAATTGGAGCACTTAATAAGTAAGTAAATAAAAAGCTTAAGAGAGATTCAGAAATGGTAATAATGATTTGAGAAAAAAGTTTCACAGTGCTGACTGATCTCTTGACACTATTTATTTTTATGACGTTGTGTTGAAGCGTTGTCTAAACAGTTTGAGATGTGTTCTTATTGTGAAACATGTAACGTATTCAACAGAGCGACCGGTAGTTGTATGAATTTTGGACTTCTCACAAGGTATAGATTTTCAGAAAGCAATACAGTGTTATCTCAATTTTTTTACTGTAGACTAGTTGTTTCATGCCAAGTACTTATGATCATGTTATGGTAAACGTATAACCGTATAAAAGTTTAATATAAGAAACTGTTGTATTCCTGGGTGCTCTGTACCAGTTGCAAGATATGTTTAGATATGTGTAGCAGTTTCTATGGTGGTTATTTTGAAGCTACCTGTTGTCACTTAGCAATTAGTTATTTTTACAAATGGTGCATGCATAACATTAGAGCAGTTGGGTATATTAGTTTCATTTGTATTCGACTACCTTACGATATATGCCGGGTATATTTGGCTGGTATAATGTTCCAATGGTTACATCCGGTTACTAGTTTCTGTTTTCCACCGATGAACATTTCAAATTATTTTTCTTAACATTTCTTAATTTTCCTTTTAAATTGGTGCCATATTAAAGGTTCGCAGGGTAAGTCACAGGGTGATAATCAAATGGTTTTGAAGCCTTTCTTTCAATTATAATTAATTAGCAATTTTTATTGTGCCCATGTTTAATGAACAAAGCTGTATTGAGGTTAATTGACTTCTCTGATGTATGACAACTTTTGAATATGATGTCACTTTGAGGCAATCATTGAGTATTACTGTCATATTGTGATTACAGCTCTTTACTCGAGCCATTATGCATATAGCTCTTTACTCGAGTCATTATGTATTCTCACAGTTAGGCAACGGTTTTGAAACACTGTTAAAGGATGTGTCTTCGAGTCAGATGTATTGAATCAACAATTTCGGATAGAACAATTAAGTCCGTTATTTCTCATGGATTCATTTTTTGCTCCTTTTCTTCATTTTTTTAAAATTGCTGTGCGATGGAATCGTTTTCATAACTTACAATTTGGGGTCTTCGGTGGACAATTCTCAATGGGATTATCCTTATTGTGTTAGGCTTTACAGTAAGATATCTTTGTGCAGATTTGTGATGGGTTTCCTCAAAATGAGTTTACAGCTTTCATTTTTAAATATTGGTGGTCATTAGTTTATTGATTCATTCTTGGCACTTATATAGCACCTCCAGAAGCCTAATCAGGATCACTCCCAGCCAAGTTATGGCTAAAGAAAAAAATACTTGATTGATTGGTCAGGGTAACAACCGTTGCTAGGGTGGGAGGTCATTCCTGATGAAATGGCCTGCAATATATGTCTGTGTTTTGTTTTAAAATACTATGTTAAAATTCTTAGAGAGTTTTTTCTTCTCTCATAAACAAGCACTGGGTTGTGGTGGTTTCTTTATATATCAATTATATGATGTTTTTGTTGAGTTTTGACCAAACGTTGCTGATCTGATAGCAAATTGATGATAAAGATTTGAGAAATTAGTACTCATTTTGGATCAATGATAGTGTTGATTTGGAGCAATAATGGCAATCTCAAAGGAATGGTACTGTATGGTACTGCTCATGGTGATACATTAATGATACTTAATAGTTTTCTTATTTTGTGTTTATGTTGCCTTTCTGCCACTGTTTTTTCTGTTTATTTTTAAATCGTTTCTAAACAGTGGAGCTTTTCGTCAGGTCAACGTTATTTCGCATCCATCAATGATATTTTCATAGACCTGCAGTTGTAAAGACATGTTTGTTCTTCTCCTGATATAAGGAAATGTTTGTTGAGTTTTTGTGAGTTTAGCTTTCTGAGAACCTTTTCGCTATTGCGCTGTCTTTGTCTCTCTCTATTTTAGGTTTCTGATGTTTGATAGTTTGCAATATTGAATGTACAAAAGACCATGACATATCCTGTTTTCATGCAGATGTGGATGGCAATGAGATTTCATATTATGCCTGACTAAACAGTGCGTGAAATTGTTTCCAGTGAAAATTTTTTCATCGATTTTAATTCATTTTTGTATTTGTGTTCATGGTGTTTAGGAGCGCATGGGACGTACTATCTGACCGGTTAAGAGCGCTCGACTTGTAGTGTTGAGAGCATGGGTTTCTTTGTGTGCCACCTCTGAGACCAGAGGCGTCAATCTCGCTTCACATGTGGGGGGGACACCCAATGAGAGGAGTGGGAAATGTGGGGGAACAAATGTATAAAATGGCCCTTGTAAAAGGTGGGGGGATGTCTGCCCTTGTCGGAGGCAGTTACTGTGTAAGGACCTTGAGTAAGCCTTTCACACAAAACTGTTTTGCAGATTCAGATTTTACTTAATAAATGACAATAATAATATGATTTATGTATTGCCATAGCTCAGACAAGACCAAAGAAAGGGCGCTTCCGTGAGGAGTTCAAAAAGCAATGACAGTCAGATAAATGTTTTAAAAGATATGCATTGAGCTGTGGTTTGAATGTCTCAACGAACTGATCATGTTTCTGTGTACATTCGAAATTTCTGTATGGCCTAATTATAAGAATAATAGCCCAAGGATGAGAACACAATGAATAACAGTAATACTCAATTAAATATCAAACTATCTTTGTATATAATTTATGTAGCACTCCTTCAAGATGACTATTCAGAGGTGCTACCGACTTAACCCCAGACAAATATAATATAATTATATAATGTTAACATTATTTTTATCACATAATTAACTTTGCATCTATTTATTCCAGATGTAATGCTTAATTTCTAAAAGTTAGCTAAATCCTAAAAGATTATGTGTACCCTGTCCGGTGGACAATATTTGAATTGTTTCAGTGTCTGGTACTATTTATCATAGCCTTGAAAGCAGTTATTACATCGTAATTAATTATGTTTTCTTAATTAACTATGTTTGTGAGTTATTATCATTTTGTCAGCTATCATGTAGAACAATTGCTTGC
The DNA here is from genome assembly GCA_959347315.1 of Bimastos eiseni. Taxonomy (NCBI): domain Eukaryota; kingdom Metazoa; phylum Annelida; class Clitellata; order Crassiclitellata; family Lumbricidae; genus Bimastos; species Bimastos eiseni. Next base: position 3,319,120 of record OY365807.1, on the reverse strand, counting down.
TGTATTTAATTATGTGCATGTGTGATCGTTTTTGGAAATGTCAGTATTTCTGAGTTTTGTATTTCTTGAAATTGTGAGTTTAGTAGTGAATTATAAATTTTTGTGGTATTGCTTTCTTTATTTAAAGTTGTGTTCATGTTAATGTGCATTTACTGAAGATATTTGTCTTAAGGTCTAAAGCTGTTTTATTACTCGCCATCGAACCCAACCAATTATCACTTGACTTATTTCCCATTCACTCCAATAAGTTGTTTAGAATTTCTTAAATTATGTCTCTACAATATGTTTACATTTCTTTTATTAAGATTCATCAGCTTTCATTTGGCTGGTACTAACCAGCACTTGTGAGTAGGTAAGTTAGGTCAAGCATGAGATGTCAAGTGGCTTGTATGGTGGACTGTCAGCTTCACCTGCGCCCTCTAGCCAGCTCATCTGAAATGTGCACATTGACAGTGCACTGTCCATGGAGAGATCATGCGGGCGAGGGCGAGTGTTATCTACATCAGATACCGAGGCTATACAAGAAATGAAAGCAGTCGTTAATGCTTCACACACCTATAGGTCAATCTGCTCTATTCTTCTCTGGCCTTAAGACTGTTCTGTTTAACCGAGGCTGGGCTGGGGCAGTAGGTGATCTTGAAGGGGCATCATATAAAACTGCTATATTAATAATAACTAATTAGCTAGACTAAGACTCAGTATGAAGGACTGTTTTTTCCTCTCCATGATACATGTACCAGGCCTCGCTACAATAGTACTGTCACAGTTAGAATGAGTCTGTTTTATTAGTGCCACTAGAGAAATCGACGAAATTTACACCAAATAACTAATCGATCCGATAAACTTAACCGAAACCTCCACTCTTGCTATCTCACCACAGGTTTTTCACTCACAGCTGAAAACATTTAACTAATTTAAATCATATTTCCTCCTCTACCACTCGCGTCTCACAATATCAGTTCTAGCTCCACCACATATGGTATGAAATTTGACCCGTTTTGGCTTTCTTCTCTTGAAGAGTACTGCTCTAAAGCTGCCTTTGCTCTTTTTCGCCCATTCCTGTTGAATCCATATCACGTCCTTGACGAACTTCTCCCTCTCCATTAAGTTACCGCGTTCAACATGCGATCCAGGTCACTTGACCTCATCCTACCTGAAGTCGATGCCTTTGGACGTTATCTGACTTTTTATTTAAAATTACACTACTATTCATACTCTTTGTAGGCTACTATATGCTAGCTTGTAGTTTAATCAAGAATATTCTTGCTTACTTACTTATAAACCATTCTAGAGTTGACTAAGCCTGTATCAGTATGCGGAGGGATTTTTCGTTCAGACTTTTCTTTACAGCGATGGAAAATGCAGAGGAACAAGCCTATGGTCAGACACAAGGATTGGTCAGATATTACGTCTGATTTTATTATCATTTGATTGTGATGTAGTCGACACTACCATTGGACAGTATTGCTATACGACGCTACAATACAACCTCGACTGTATTCCTCTTGGTCGCTAGGTGGAAATAATTTACAAGCGCTGTTCTTCCTAGATCTGAGTATCTCTGTGTTTTATTCTCGCTAATAAATAATATCAACAAAGCAGCGACGAAAGCCGATGATTAGAAAAACTCAGTAAAAAGTGAGAAATTTTTCATGAGTTGAATAAATATAACGACAAGAGACGCCATAGTGAGAATTGTATTTGTAATGCTCAGGTACGAAACACAGGTTTTATAAATCGAAAAATGGCTGTTCGAGGTTTCGATGTTGTGTAGGAAATGTTGCTGAGCCGAGCCGACTTCGAATTTGATTGTTTTGGGATTGTAATTTTGTTGGCGATGGTTGTTTTGCTTTGGCACAATGTTTATCATATTAGCCAAGTATTATGCTCAGGAACCCTACGTCTTTTCCTGTGGAGTTAATAACTTGCTGTGTCAGATGTAAAGCCTTTTACGGAATATGTCAAGGCGATGGCATATGGCTCTTCGTTCAGTTTCAATTTTGCAGATGATTCGATGGTGGATCTACGATATCTAAGTTAAATCACTAGATATATTACATTATAAAAACCGTTTATGGGCGAGCATTTGGCGTCGGGGGTATTTTTCTATGTACAAAGTTTTCGACCACCCATCAATGCACACCGACGACACATGCCAAGAGGCAAGTGTCTCATATGACGTAGTTGTCGTATCCAACCCGGTGATAGAACTATAGAAAGTACGTGCCGTGTATTGGCTTACAGCAGGATTTGAAGTCGACACTTTAGCGTGGCTCACGCCATTAAGGTAATTACTAACTGTAGTCTGTAATTGTAATGTAAGCTCCCAGATTGGGCCGTAGAGAGCGCATGTGGGGAACCACCAGCAGTCTGCAGGCAGAGGAAAGAAGAGAAGTCCGGTGCGGATTAGAGGAGACACTGGTAGGTGGGGCAAACCCATTGGACAGGGTCAGGATAGGGGTTAGTGTGGGTTTTTTATATGCGAAAGCCTTTGACCCAAGAAGACAGTTATGCATCAGCTCAAGGTTAGGCATAATGAGAGTCGGTTAGGGCTAGTGTCGTTTTTTTATCCTACCTCAGAAGTAAATATTCTCTGGGTTGTGAGGCTGAAGTTTCGGCCGCAAAAATATCACGCAGAGGCCTATCTATTTTACTATGTGATGCTAAAAGAAACAACCCTTATCTGGGCCACAAACAGCCACCATACGAAATGGCCCTTTCATGGCCAACACCTTTCTTCTAATGGTTAATTAAGTAAAGCTAACCCTGAACATAACAGACCCTCAGGATGCCTAATGGTTCAATTGATAACGGCTAACCTTTTTAACATAACTGTGCAATACCATTATCTATACGTTATTATCACTATATTTCATTATTACTTAGATGTCTTCTTTGCACCAAATTTAAATGTCCCATTGGGGTAATATAGGCTGTACCACGGTGTAACTTAGTTACTAACCCATGCAATAAAAGTTGTACTTACTTACTATGTCATATGAAACATGTCTCTCTTGACATATGTACTCAGCGCCTGCAGAATTTGGTCCATAGAAAAATACCCTCCACACCCTCGATGCCAAATGCTTGCCCCGTTTATGCAGGCATTTGTTATCATCGTGTGATAATTTCACACTACATATCAGCGTTAAATATTTACTGAATTTTATGCTTTCTGTGCTTAACTACATATAAGGATTTTTGTGACAGCTATAATGCACCACCAAACTGTTGCTCTGTTGACACCCGTGTGTATAATTATTTATGCAAGGTTTTACCATCTCAGTTAGTCAATCATTATCTTATTTTTTTATCTGTGTTTCATTATGGTGAGAGCTGACTGTCTGTGGCTAACTATAGTATTTTTATATTTATATGTATTTATAACTATATTTACATATAATGTGTCTGCTGATTCTAGACATACAGAGATATCTGAAGTGTTAGTGAAATTGGTTTGTCATATGGAGTGATTTGGAATTGTAATGTGTTTTTTTATAGGTTACGTGATGGAATATGGAACCTACTTGTTAGCACTTTTGTAAGTATGAATAAATATCAAAAACTAGATGAAACTATGCTATTTTGGTTTGGCTAATGTGCTTAGAACCAATAAATTAAAAAAATTGCAAAATCCTGTATTACTTTCATTGGGTGATACGTCTTAATATGGGTTTTTTGTTTTAAAATGTCACATTACTTTTGTTGATTTTTTAATTCATTTGCAGCACCATTTTCAGCTGTCATGAAAGGAGGTTGTTTAAATCTTAAATTATTATGTTATTGTTCTCAATTAATAAATAGATTTTTTTTCTTTTAAGAAGCCTAGACTGTGGAACTGGAATCCATATTACAGAGCAGTCCTGCAGTAATGCAAATTTATCCAAGTTTTCAAGGTTTCCCACTGTTTGTCTTATGTCACATTAATTCGATTAACTTGATATTATTAGTATTGAAAGCCGAAAACACTTCTATGGAAATTTACCCTAAATATTTGACACAATATAGTGAATTTTGCCAAATAATTAATTATTCCAAATGAGAATCTCTTGAGCTGATGGCAGGTTGAAATTTTAAAAGTAAAGTATTTTGAACCACTGTTCTGTACATGTTGTCTTTTTTATAGGATTGCTGGTGCCGGCATATTAGCTGTGATCATAGTGAAGCTGCTTGCCAGTCTGTGTAACGTGTGTCGCCAGCGGTGCGAGCTGTTCTCGTGGACGTCTGAAGTGGTATCTGGAAGTGCAGTGTCACAGTATCAGGGAGAATCATATTCGGTAATTTCTGGCTTTTTCCTAGCACATTTCTTTTGTTGTTGTTCTTTCTTTATCAGGAGGATTTCTATATTGCCCTTCAAGAACATGTGCTCAGGAGCACACCCAACTCAACCCTAGCTAAAATCTTAGGTTCATTGTTGCTGTCAGTTTTTATCTTTTATTGTTAATTCTTTTTTGGTCAATTTGATTTTGCAAGCCACACATCAACGCATTCTGCGACTAACCATGATAGCGTATAACAAAACTAGAAATAAAAAATATTAAAATTACATAATTTCAGAAATTTTTTTGAAAAACCTTTCATTGTTTGGCTCACTTTGACAAATAAAAACAGTTCAGGTAATGGGCTTGCATTCTGGTCAGAAGTAAGTTAATGCGTGGGTTGATGTTGGTCAGACAAATCGTAAGTCATTATTCAGACAGAGTCTAGTCATATGTTTAGTCTTGATTGCAGTCATAGCTGAAAATCCGTTTTCTCAAAGGTAGGTTCTTGAAAGTGGCAGCAACTGGCCTCATCAGAAAGTTCATAGCGACTAGCGACATGAAGCCAAAACTCCAAGAGACCCTCGACCCTCCTCCTTAGTTGGCGACCCCACTTGGATATTCTTTGTGACCCACTTACGGGTCGTGACCTACAAGTTGAGAATTCCGAATCAAAAGTATGACTTGACTTGTGTGACCTGTTGGATGTTGAACGACTTCTTCAACAGGTTAAATCTTTCAACAATAGTGTCTATTGGCGATGATATGTGCATTCAGATATCTCTTCCATTAAGAAATGCTTCATTATTTCTCACTGGCTTTCAAAATCTCGATATCTAACTGCTCTTCACTTGGCGACTGATTGTGCCTCTGATTAACATTCCTGTGTGACTTTGTGCATGCTAGAAATGTCTGTAATAATAATTATTTATACACAAATTGCTTTTGTAAGTTTTGTTGTAAGATGAGATTGTGCTAGCTTTCGCTTCTGGGGAGTTTCTGTAAGGCATATTATACTGTTTTTGTGACCATTTCTCTTTAGATAGTTATGTGCTTTGGCGATGCTATTTTGAGATTCACTGTCCTATTATAGTTAAACGTTTGTAACCCAGTTAACTAGGCCAACCAGTGTTAAAGTTTGAGAAAGTCTTTAAACCTGAAAGTGGTACACATGGTCTATGCTATTCTCATACCGAGTGGTGAACTAAGGGCTCACTGATGATAGTGCTTGCAACTGGGTGGGTATAAAACACACATGCTAGAACAATCTGTGAAGAGTTAGACTTGTAAGAAGAAGTCTTTCTTTCAAGGAGTTAGACTTGTAAGAAGAAGTCTCTCTTTCAAGGAACTACACTTGTACGAAGAAGTCTCTCTCTGACTGTTCGTATCCTATGTTTCAGCAACGGTCCGTGCTGAATCATTACGAAGAAATGCCGCAGCCGATCTTCACCGTTGCTTCGGATTCTTCCGCTCCGTCGCTGCCTTCATTCATGACGCCTCCGCCATACCACATTGCCGTCATACGCGATGAAAAACCGCCGGCTTACGACGAGGTCTTCAGCCAAGCCATTAGCTAAGATCATCACATCTCGTCTCTGGAATACGCCGCAGTCTCGTTTGTACTAACTTTGCAGCGAATTTTCTTTCTTTGAGCCCCTCCAAAAGCAAACTTGAGGGTCTTTGTGAATCGTTAAAAGTATTATCTGGTAATGGCAGACACTATTGTTCATGTGAAGCCATATCAAGGCAAAAACAATTAAAATTATTGTGGTTGGTTCACACAGACAGGATGCTGGTGTTTGTTTATAAAACAAATGTGTCTATTAGTACCACCTGCTGCCACTTTGTTTCTCTATTTTTTTATTATGGCTTTACAAGTACAGACTGTTTTGACTTTTACTTGTCCATTTAAAGAAATATTGTTTGCTATAAAATTTTGCTATCAAGGAAAAAAGATGCTTTAAAATTTCCATCACTGTGTTGTGCTGAAACTAGATGATATCGAAATCATTTGTGCCCCTGAATTGATTTGGAACCGAAATGCTCAACAAATTAGTGACGAGCGTTAAAGGGCTAATGTATGTTGGATGTAAAGTAGTAACTTTCACAGTAGACCATACTATTAAAAAACTAAACTGCTCAAAATTTAATTTCTTATATATTGTTTATATAATGTTTTTGGTTATCTTAACTGGTTTGGATATAAATAAAACTGTTGAAAAATCAGACCATTTCATTGTTAGACTAAGATAATGAGCACATTTAAAAAATGTGTGCATGGCCCTCTTGCTCTCAGATAAATGTATGTAAGTGTGAATTTAAAAGTCTTTTGTTCATAGATATGCTTTGTTCGTTCTGTACCAGACTGAGTCTGGGCACTCTTCTTCTGTTTGCTGTGTCTGAAATCAAATGCCCTGCTTCTATGTGAAACTTACTTTAATACTAAAGATATATTTTTAATGACACCAGACTGCATTTTGAAGAATTGACAATGTTTCTTTGTCATTTATGAGGCAATCACCACACGATGTTCCTCGTTTTCTAGTTTGCTTGCTTGGCTCATAGTTTTTATCAGCTGCTTAAGTTTTACATGAAGGCTCAAGTTCTGCCACAGGTGTCCTATCCTCTCTCTTGTAAGTAAAGGCCAAAGTGGTATTTCAAGTAGCAGCATTAGCTTAAAGTTCTGACTTTGTACTTGGAAAGGACAGCCTAGGGACACTCAGTTGACCCGTGTTAGTGATGCTTTTGTCTAGAATTGGTATTTTAGAGTATAATTTGTAGCTGAAATGAATGAGAATATATTATATCGTTTTCAGATGTGGTAAAATTGGGTCTTAAGTAATTCATTTGATCGATCTTGTTATACGTTTTTTGTATATAAACTGGAATGTCAGCAGAAAACGATTCGTCATTAGTTGGCTGTTCATTGTTTTTGCCAAAAGTGGTTTTCACTATTGATTATAAATTTCATTTTCAGAATTTGTGTTGCATTTGCAGATATGACAACATTAGGAACTGATCGTTGTTGGTGTATGGTTGTAGCAGAACGTTTGAACACAATTTATCCTTTAATGCCTAGTTGTGAATAAGATTCAAAGGGCTGTTGTATGTATGTCATACTAATTTTGAGCAGGTGAAATGGTGTAAATATTGTTGTGCTTTTATCAATTATGAACATTACTTCGGTTGCTAGTTGATTCAATCAAATCTCTTATGGGCTAAACCAAAACGTTCCCAAGAGTATTATTTCTGCCAGTCCAGACGGCCATGTTCATTGGGCTCATAGTGCGTTTTGTAATTAGTGGGGGTTGGATGAATAGATGGATGGATGGAGCCGTTGGCGTGTAGCACTGGAAGTATGGTTGTTGCTTAAGGACCATGAGCATCTCCTACATGGAAACTGCCAGACGCCATTGACGTTCTGTCATATGGTCGCACTTCTGAGCTATTGAATGATAGAAATATCAAATACAGTTGTAATGTATCAAGCCTTTGACAATGAGCGAGCAAAGGTGTTGCATAAATCTGCAGACTGCATGAACTCTTGGCATACGGGCAATTTCTTGCGGCAGAGGAGCAACGATGCAGGTCTTTAGTGAGAGCACAACTGTTTGAGCTGTTAAACGGCAGGCGACGATTGCCTGTTTTTACGTAGAAGCAATGGCTAGAAAGTTAGCCGGACGTGCATCAATTATCATAGGAGTCCCTCCTGGGCAGAGGTGTTAGAATGTGGTGCCTGGAATGCTACCATCTGTCATTGCTCCACGCTATCAATGTAGACTGGAACTCTAGCCGTGATGAGCATTGAATGGCAATCAATTGGTTGAACGGCTCTCGAAAGCATCTGAGCCTTCCCACTTGGGATTGATCCATCTGTTTTTAGCGTTGTTTTACCTAATGATGGAATTTCAGTTCGTTATGATATTTAACATCACTTTGGCTGAATTTGTCTTTCTCTTTATATATCACAAAATAAATATCTGAGATAAATAGTGTTTTTACACTATGCAATTATTGACAATTGCTGGGTGGCTGTGGGGTAACAAATGTCGTTGTCAGGTTGTCAGAAACTGGCAATAGGTTGACCACTGTAGTCATCCGTAGATATTGCCATATAATTTATGTTTATTGTTGTGGGCATTTTTGACATGTTCTGATTAAGGCTGTCAAAAAATGTTGAAATGACGACCTGGGTACCCGTCGACCCTCGCAGTCGGGTACCCGGGTATACCCGACTGCGGAGATATTTTTTTAGGAAAATAAAATTGCCAATTTTTACGGAATGTTGAGCACCCATCCAATATGACAAAGGGAATATTTCTGGCATATGTTCAGGTAAAATCGCGCATTTTTACGGAATTCCGGGTACCCGAAAACCGATTTCATTACCCGGGTAGTCAGCTTCGATCGGGTACCCAAGTATCCGTTGACAGCCTTAGTTCTGATAATTGTTTTTATTATTTTCGTTTAATTTCAAATTGAAGAACTGCATATAATTACAAACATAGTAGGCCTACGAGCGAACGATGACAAGGAATCACGCGAGTTGAATTTAACTTTCTGGGAGCCATTCAAGGTGCCCATATGTTACATTGATGTGTACATCTGGTGCAAGATAACATCATGCATTCACTACTTGTTAGCAGTTAGAGTAGCAAGTATTTCCTTTTGAGTTTTGAATGGTATTGTATGGTACAGTTCAGTGTGAACCCTGAAAGCTGGATATATGATGCAAGGTATTATTTATGCTTTTGGCTGTTTGTGTCTTAAATTTATTCACATGTAAACTTTTAAGATCTGTTGTCAGATAGCAACGTTTTTTAGGACCTTTGTAAAGTTCTTTATAAGTATTAGAAAAATGCTCAGTCATCTATGTGCGCACATTTAACGGTTTCGAGGAATCTTGGGATAATTTGTCCCTTGTCATCTGTGGCCAAATTGATATTTTGTATTTCTTTATATGAGGGGCCATCCATAAATGACCTCACACACCTAGAGCGGATGTCACACGTTTGAGTCAAAGTGCGACAAGAGGAGAAGGGTTTGGGAAAATGTGACATCACATCAAAAACTTTGAATATTTACCAAATAAAAGTTTATTATCTTGAACATCACTTTATTTCAGTGATTATTTTAACATAATGAAGTCATTTAATCAATATCTTTATTAAATGTTAAATTTTTTTTAAATATCGAGTATGGTATGGCTCTGTTACATCATATTTGAGTGACTTTTTGTGACAAAGGGTAGGTGATTAAAAAAATAGTCACGTGACGTCGTTTATGGACGGTTGCCAGAATTGTAATCCTGGTTATTAATAGCTGGCTGTCACTGTTTATGCTATCTACAATGAGGGCAGTCTAACGGTTTTTATTCACCAATCATTATTAACATTTAATTATCTGCTTTGGTGACAATCAATAATAGTTTGTCTATAATGTTATTTGCTTTAAATTGTTGTGATATTATTATTTGTTGTTGTTTTAATTATGGTTAATTATTAAATTTTTTCATGGAGAGTTTTGCAGCCTTTAATGGGAATTGTTACAATTTGTGTATAAATGGTACATAAATGGGATGTTGTTAATTATCTTTTTGTGAAAAGTATAATACAAAGTTTTGTAAGGCCAAAAATATAGAATCGTTTTTGAAGCAATTTCAACAGGTTCTAGTCACTTATTATCCTTGCGGTAACTCAACATGAACTGTAGATTTTATCGTGTGGCGGTAACAGCAATTATTTGCTTGTAAACATAAACAGAGCTCTGCTATATTTCCAACAACAGGTGAGACTATTGTAAAATTATGAACTTGTTGGCTCAAGGCAGTTACTCTGTCAGTCACTGTGAGTTGGTCCACGTGTTCTCTCCCCTATGCACGGACAATTTCATTTTCTTCAAAGGTACTTAACAAGAGTTCAGATATGGTACTATACATGAATGTCTCATTTTTTTCATCATGCAGTATATATAAATATTTATTCTATCAGTTACTCCCTCCGCTGAGTTGTCTTTATATTTCTTCGGTTTCACTGCAATTTTCTTGCTGTAATTAGTTGTAGTATTAATAATTGATGGTGATTTTCAAAGTGCCATGTTGAAGTTTAATAAACTTTTAAGTTTTGAGTAAACTCGTTGTCTTCATAGGAAATCTGTCAGCAGTCTAATGACGGAACGGGAGTCTTGTAACTGCGCTTCATGATTTAATAGCGAATGCATAACAGTTAAAAAGCAAATCAGATTTTATAAATTGGAAATTGGACGAGTAATAACAGTTTAGTTTAAAACTTAACAACAAGCTGCATTGGTTTCCCATTCACTTTTAATACAATCTCATCATTTAATTGTCTAGGACCTGTATTACAGAGAACAGAAGCTTCCTACTCATTGAGTGTTGTGTGACCAGAGATAAGAGCCACGGAATCTGACCACAGCTTAGACAGCTTTCTATTACAGGCATAGTAAATGGCTTATGCGCTCCAACTGGATGCACACGAAGCTATTAATAATGGCTGTAATAGATAGCCACACTGAGTTCCAGACATTTGGCGTCCATAGGAAAAGCCACGTGTTTGCGGCCCACAGTCAGTCAACAAAGAAATAATAAATGTTTTTATGATTTATTTAATTCATTCTGAGCATTTAAATAGTGCCCCTTAAAGGAACATACTCAGAAGCGCTCCCAGCCCAGCCACTAAAGAAAAGAGTTGAGGCACTTGTTAAAACTTGACGTTTGGGCCACAAGCAATGGTCGCAGCTGTAATGGGAGTTCATTCCATATTGAAAGACCGTTAAAGTTATTATTATTATTTAATACTATAATTCTAATAATTAATTTAATTTAAAATAAAATTAACTTAATTCGAGAGGTTAGGATTGAATGACAAAAGTATGCTAAGTTGCAATGTCATATACTTAGAAGTAGGCATACTTAATTCTATAGACTAAGTACAGTAGCTAGTAAAGTACGGTTATTTAGCCTCAGCTAAATAACCGCGAAAATTACAATGGGCAAGAGGGATTCCCTATGCGGTTTCTGATTTGGAATTTCACATTTAAGGTCCTCTGCATATAACATATAATCATTTTCTCGAGTCCTACAGAGTTACAACGACTACTCCAAAGACCTTTATATAGGTTACAATCTGAATATACCGTGGACAAGGACGACCTTAGGTAGGAGAGCATGATCTGTCTAGGGGCGTCCAGACAGAGGGAGTCCGGAGGCAAATGCCTCCAATTTCAGGCAGTGTGGATATTTTTTGAGTCTTATGGGAGGGAATATCTTGCCTCTCTGATACTTGAGACCAGAGGGTTTTGCCTCCATCACTCAGAGGACGCCTCTGATCTTTCACTGGTCCAGATTCTGGGACTTTCTTCCGACAAACGTTCGCCTGCAAACTCATCCTTTTCTCTGCACCTTTCTACAAAGGTTGTATCCACGCTCGCGAATAAGCTGGTGCCCTGCGCTTGGCTTTCAAGTGGCGCTTTAGAAGTTTGGAGATTACAATAACGACTTTATTCGGTCTTCTGACTCATATCAGAATTTGACTAAGCAACGATTTCGAATAATAGCCACCTTCCATGTCCAGGCCTATGTGACCATCGACACTAGGCCTAACTCTAAACTCTAAACGCCCCTCTAATGCCAGGTGCAGGAAAACACATTATTAAATAATCCCATGAGCATTATTATAGTGGTGCTGTAGAAGTTCTTAGGCTAGGTTGGCTTATTTTGAATCAAATGATCTTAAAACGAGATCGCTCGTGAATAAGCTGGGGTCCTGCGCTTGGCTTTCGAGCGGCGCTTTCCAAGTTTGGAGATTACGATTACAAAGGGTATGGTCGTTGGAACGTATAATTTAACTTAACGTACTTGTGAAATGCTATTATGCCATAGAGTATTGCAGTTACATCATACATGACGTCACAAAGAACGAATAGGTTATGACGTTTGACAGTCTGAAAAAATCTCCGTTAGAAAGCCGTCATAGATCGAAGAGATTATCGCAGTTAGCAGACGGTGGCAAACAGAAATCTCCCTTGAAAAGCTCCTTTAAAAGTTCCTTTGCGCCCTTCATGCATTTCCGATTCGCGTCGTCAGGCGTCGTCGTCGCTCCGTTGTTCGCCATCTGCCGGTGGACGTGGTATCGATTTCGTTTTATTTGGCGCACGATTCCAACGAGTAGTTCGTCAACGCGATGATTGAGGGAAGCGGAAACCTCAATGTACTTAGAGTCGAGACAGCTGCATACGTACTTTGCCTCTGACGAAAAGAAACGAGAAACCAAAGCAATGATAATTAGTGTTTCAAATTAATAAATGCTTTCGAAGAGTTTTCTGGACCATTGGTTTTTTTAAAACTTCGGCAGCGGCGATATAAGACGAGTATAATTTGCATGTAGGCCTACGTATGTGCGTACCTATGAATGAACGCATGTATGTATGCATGCATGCATACATGCATAAGTAGGCTTATGTATATGACATAGCAGATTTGAGGTCATCCAGTATGAGATTTTGGTGCTCAGGCACAAAGAGAAGATGATAAATAGGCCGACATGGCCGGCCTTGCGTAGGTCTATACTATAGACTCTTTACTACGTTTATTTAGACTATATATAGTCTGGGGTTAAAGAAACAATGACGTGTTGAGGCATCAAAGCATCAATATTTACAATCACGGATGTAACTAGTTACCAATGTTACACTTTACATGGATGCAGTTGTTGATAGCGTCGTCAATGGTGCTTTGTGTGATCCTTTGAGAGAATGGTCTTGTTACCGATAGGCATTCAGTTTACATACTACAGTGGATTCGATACGTACGGCATACATAGCGCACGTTCAAACATATAGATATATATATAGAGAGATATAGTGGCTCAGCTATTGAACACTGCGCTAAGCAACGAAAGAGGTCAGTTAATTAATTACACAAGGGACAGAAACACGTACACACAGGTGAATACACGCATACGAGCACAGAAACACACACACACACATAGAGAGAGAGACAAACAGACAGACAGAGACAGAGAAATACACATACACGCAAGCAAACACATCCGTCCGTCTGTTCATCAATACACAGGACCTAAATCTTCTTACTACTATACGAATTGATCCACTTGTTCAATAGCTTCTCTTTGTACGTTGACAGTTATTGGCGTTTTTCCATATCCACTGCTTTTGTCTTCTTTTTCCTAATCATTAGACCGAATCTTCTGCCGATCCTTTCTCTTCTCCCCTCATGCAAAAAAATATTGCAATCGTTCAACAAACAACCTACCCTGGATATAGTCTCTGGCTCCCACCAAAATTTCAGAGCCTCAGAGGTCTCCTACAGCGTGGCTGGTTGGTTACTATGGAATACACTTTCCAGTGTTGCACCTTCTGTCCTGTTAGTTCTCTGATGTCATTCGAAATTAAATTAAAAGCGCATCACTTTCGATACGCCTACGATTCGATCATGGAATCTATAGGCCCTATTATTAAATATTCGCGTAGGCTTACTTCTGCAGATGTTTCACACTTAACTACAGATGTCGCCCTAATTAATTATTTAAATAAGTCTTATATCTCCACATGAAATTTTTCATCTGCTAGCATAGATTTTCGTCAATTTGTCTTCATAAATATTATTTATTGAATGAGCTTGTTAGGCTATATAAACAAGATACAAACAAGATATAAACACGATACAAACAAGATATAAACAAGATATAAACAAGATATAAACAAGATATAAACAAGATATAAACAAGATACAAACAAGATATAAACAAGATATAAACAAGATATAAACAAGATATAAACAAGATATAAACAAACTATCGCCCAAAAACTAGAAACACGGCGTTGCATTCCTGTGTATAATATATAGGTCCTTGCCTTCGAGCTGGGTTATCCCTCAGGTTGGGACTAATATGGAAGGGATTTGAAGCCGCTATGAAAGTATATAATATATACATAACTATATATATAATGTATATATATATAGGTGACGGTGTCAGCCAATCCGTGATCATCTTTTCTGATACATTGCGGGCGATGTCTGTGGTCGGCTTTGTAATGAATAAAGCGACATCCGGGGACTCGGCAGGGTAACTTTGAACGTACAATTGCCGAAGAGTTCATAGATATCTAGGCCTAAGTCATTACAGTCGTAAAAATCTTTTAACAAAAACAAACACGCCTGCTGATGTGTGCTGCAGATGTTTGTCAATGACACAATTTTCGTCAGCTTTCTATGTTAGTCTCAGTTTCACATAATCACATTGTCTGGTTTGTCCGACATCGGATTTCGACTTGGCTTCCTTCATAGCAAATGCTAACCCCGTCATATATTCCATCTGCACTTAGCAGTGCTTTTGTTAAGTCGGGTGCTTAGGTCAATTAAGAGATAGGCAGACGGTGAATGGTGCCAGAGGGCGGACTGTCACTTGAGCGGCTGTCTCAGTCAGCTTACTTTCCGAATTAACCTGTCGATGCTTATACACAGCTGAGTGAAGCACATAGGAAAGGAAACAAAGCGTAATACGAATAGTCTCTCTGCTTAGAACCAGCGTCCATTAAACTGTAGCAGAGACAACGAAATTAGGTCTATGGGGTCCATCCGTCCGTTCATCTGTACGTCCGGCTATATCTGTGTGTCTGTGTGTCTAACAGTCTGTTTGTCTGTCAGTCCACTGTGTGTTTGACATTGACAGTTCGCCCGTCTGTTTGTCCTGCTGCTGTAATTGGTCTGTATGCATATATGCCTTCCTGCTTTTTCATAAACACGCACAAATATATACACATACATACACTTCATATATATGTATTTATATATATTTATTCATTTATATTACATATAATATACTCCCCACTGTTTCCATCTTTTCTTTTCCATCTTTGCTCCTCCACAGTTTTCATCGCCTCATTATCTACAGCTACTATCAGCTGCGTAGTCAGCTTCGAGCTGTTAACCGTTCGTCAACGTCTGCTGCTCTGTAGTCCATTCTTTCATCACAGCCTGCCTTGCCTTTTCTTCCGTTTCCGTGCACAATCTAGGCCTACTTTATATTCCGATGTTTGTACATTTTTAGTTACGAATTGCACAATTAGCCGACATTCGATGTAGGCCATAATAAAACAACGCTATTTGTATTCGTATCACCTGTGCTAAATTTAATTTTAAAATCAATGGCGTTAGTTAAAACCGCTCTATAAATGGAACGCTGACGATCGATCGGGTAGACCTACTAGGAAACAATGTGATATTCGTAACAACGCTCCCCGAGCAAAATTCAATCTCAAACGAATCTGGATTTAAGACAATTATATATAATCATATACCAACCTGCTTCTGTAACTTGTCTTGTTCGCACAAGGTCACTTTTATTTGCGACTAGGATGACCACCGGACACTGACCACCGCTCACTCCAACCCCTCCTCCGCAACACCGGATGTTGCAAAGGACTTCGCATGCGTAGTGGAACGATGCCGAGGCCGTGATGGAAAAGACGAGGATGTAGGCGTTCACGTCAGTCCGATCCAGATAGTCCTACAAGGTCACGGTCAGGGGCAGAGGTCATACATAGGTCATTGGATCAAGGTCAGAGCAGCTGTCGGTGTAATTGGACGGACATCAAGGGCAAAGGTAGGTCATCCAAGCATAGGGTCACGATTGTCGAATGAAAACTCTAGATCTTTCATTGAAAGTGAAGGTCGTTGAGTGAAGGGTCTGGATTCATTCGTTCATTCAGAGCAATTATATAGCGTCCCTTAAAGAGCCTATTCAGGAGCGCTAGTTAGTTACTATTTTCGTAACATTAACATGAACAATTGAACATCCATGCCATCTGTCAGCTGTCGAAGGGAATCAGTTTGTTGGTTCCACGCTTGTGCGTGGGCCCACCACTGATGACTCCTTTCAGCTTACTGTGCACTGTTTTGCTAACTGATGTCAATAACCGTTAGTTATGCCATTTGGCATCATTTAAGTTAGTACAGAGAGCGCCTCTGAGAAGATTGAGCGCTATATAAATGTCTAATTTCAATCATGGTAAGCGAAATTACCCACAGACGACGCGTGCAGATGTGCATTTTAAGACGCGTTTACACAATTTGCTTAGTCATAGAGCATCAAAAGTCTGTGAAGAATGAATTTAGCCTCATGACTTCAGTTAATCTTTATGTTAAGAATTCATCAATTTGCTGATCGTGAGAGGCGGAAGCCATTGCAGGCTTACAGTGTGATCTGTCACCCCCATTTTTTGCATTTATTATTGTTTTCACTTTGGGAAATAAAGAACAAATTAACCATATGATACTTATATACAAGAACACAGGAGCCATTGATCAATCCCAAGAGAACAACGCCTATACACGAAGACAGGCAGACAGACAGCAAGACGGACAAAGACAGACGAATAGACAGACACGCAATGTAAAGACAGGCATAGGAAAGACTGAGAACCATACGGATTTACAAAACAGGCGGACAGATATACACAGGGACAGGGAGGCAGAGAGACAAGCAGAAAGACAGGTAGGCAGACAGACAGAGAAAGACAGAGAGAGAGAGAGCTGTAGACAATAGACAGGCAGACAGACACTGCGAGTCACACGGACACAGGCAGCCACTGACAGAGGGAGAGAGACGAACAGACAGACAAACAGTTCGCTCACTGGTCCAGTTATTGGATTGAGTCGTTGAAAAGCAGTAAAAGCCAATATTTTATATACAACTCACATCCGGTTAACGATATAAATGCGTTTGCGAATGTGTTCGCGTATGCGTAAGTGTCTGTGTTAGTGTAATTGTACATAGAACTGTAAGTCTAACTGTATGCCTAACTGTACGCCTAACTGTAAGCCTAACTGTATGCCTAACTGTACGCCTAACTGTAAGCCTAACTGTATGCCTAACTGTATGCCTAACTGTATGCCTAACTGTAACTGTAAGCCTAACTGTAAGCCTAACTGTATGCCTAACTGTAAGCCTAACTGTATGCCTAACTGTACGCCTAACTGTAAGCCTAACTGTATGCCTAACTGTATGCCTAACTGTATGCCTAACTGTATGCCTAACTGTAACTGTAAGCCTAACTGTAAGCCTAACTGTATGCCTAACTGTAAGCCTAACTGTATGCCTAACTGTAAGCCTAACTGTATGCCTAACTGTATGCCTAACTGTAAGCCTAACTGTATGCCTAACTGTAAGCCTAACTGTATGCCTAACTGTATGCCTAACTGTAAGCCTAACTGTATGCCTAACTGTATGCCTAACTGTATGCCTAACTGTATGCCTAACTGTATGCCTAACTGTAAGCCTAACTGTAAGCCTAACTGTATGCCTAAGTGTATGCCTAACTGTATGCCTAACTGTATGCCTAACTGTATGCCTAACTGTAAGCCTAACTGTAAGCCTAACTGTATGCCTAAGTGTATGCCTAACTGTATGCCTAACTGTATGCCTAACTGTATGCCTAAGTGTATGTCTAACTGTATGTTTAAATGTATGTCTAAGTGCATGTCTAAGTGTATGCCTGAGTGTATGCCTGAGTGTATGCCTGAGTGTATGCCTGAGTGTACCTTTGATGACGTCGATGGTGATCCTGCATCGACGAAGGTGATCCTGCATCGACGAAGTTGATCATCGTCTCTTCTCCATTCAAAGCGACACAGATCGTCTTATCCGCTTCATCGTCTGCCGGACAAACAGACAGACAGTTTGATACACAGGCAGACAGACAGACAGACAGACAGACAGACAGACAGACAGACAGACAGACAGACAGACAGACAGACAGACAGACAGACAGACAGACAGACAGACAGACAGACAGACAGACAGACAGACAGACAGACAGACAGACAGACAGACAGACAGACAGACAGACAGACAGACAGACAGACAGACAGACAGACAGACAGACAGACAGACAGACAGACAGACAGACAGACAGACAGACAGACAGACAGACAGACAGACAGACAGACAGACAGACAGACAGACAGACAGACAGACAGACAGACAGACAGACAGACAGACAGACAGACAGACAGACAGACAGACAGACAGACAGACAGACAGACAGACAGACAGACAGACAGACAGACAGACAGACAGACAGACAGACAGACAGACAGACAGACAGACAGACAGACAGACAGACAGACAGACAGACAGACAGACAGACAGACAGACAGACAGACAGACAGACAGACAGACAGACAGACAGACAGACAGACAGACAGACAGACAGACAGACAGACAGACAGACAGACACACCTGACCCTAGCACTCAGCGATGTAGCCAATGAAACAGCAGTGGCACGCCCAAACAGACAAACTAACAGAGAGGCAGATAAAGAGAGTACTTGAAAAATGCAGAAGCAGAGTCACCAGTTACCATGACAACGCCGATAACACGCAGCGCCACCTGTTGTCAGGTAAGGCGCAAAACTGCACTCAATTAAACTTCATCCAGTGACGAATTTATTATATGTCAGAACGAATCGTCCATTTGTTATATAGGTCAACATTATTCATTTATTATAATTATAGGTCAACTACTTTTTATTTATTTTATGGGTCAATATCTTATATTTGATATAATTATAGGTCAACAATATTTATTTATTATATAGGTCAACACATTTTTGTATTATTTGGGTCAACATCTTTTATTTGTTATATAGGTCAACATCTTTCATTTGTAATATAGGTCAACAGCATTCATTTATTATATGGGTCAACAACTTTTTATTTATTAAATGGATCACCATCTTTTTGTTTCCGAAATGGGTCAATATCCTTCATGCATTATATGTGTCAACATTAATTATTACACGAGTCAGCCTCATCTGTTTATTATATAGGTCACCATTCTCAATTACCTACGTATCCATATGCTTGAAGTCAACAATGCCTGGATTTGTATTGCACCCTCTCTGTGCGAAGGTAATCTGACTGCGCTCATAAAAGCGAAAGCCGAAAAACGAATCTCCCCATGGAACTGTTCCACTTTGATCGAGCCGCCGACAGGCCTTTGATGGCGCCGACACACGCGTTACTATTTCTAATAATGTTAGTGTTGTGCAGTAGAGCATGCGAGGCTTCGAGGGTGTAATTCACCGCCATTGGTGACTTGACCACAGAAGATAATTGAGATGTAATCAGAAATATATTTACATAAGTTTTATGCTTCGGTTGATGGAGAGAAAAGCAACAGACTAACGAAACGAAGGAAGGAAAGAAGAGACTAATGCACAAACGAACGAACAGACAGACAGACAGACAGACAGACACACCTGACCTTAATCACTAGCACAAATGAATGAACTAGCGAACGAAGAAATGAACGAACGAACGAATGATTGAACGTTTGAACAGATTAACAAATGAACGAAAAAAATGAACGAACGAACGAACGAACAATTGAACAAATCACTACCTTACCTACAATTGTTCATATATTTATACTTTCGTTTTTTCGTTCTTTTGTTCGTTTATTAATTCATTCCTTCTTCGTTCAGTCAGTCACTGAGTTGAACAATCTCCTTTATGACGTCGCTTTGAATCTGTCTGTTAGTCTGTTCATTTGTGTAAGTCATTTCGTTCTGACTTTGGTTATTCGTTTGTCCGTCTCACGTCTCTATCGCTGGCCAGATCCACCTCTATAGACATCCCTAGATTATGACACATCTCGCCAAGCAATTAATTAGAGGCAGACCATATAATCAGCCCTTACACAATAGCACACACACACGCGCGCGCGCGCGCACACACACACACACACACACACACACACTGTTAAAATATAATTTTTCTATACTGTGTTTTCTCATTCAAGGTACATTGTACATGTACGCTTAACAGTAACTTCTTTGCTCATTTAATGTTAAGCGTAAATGCACCTTGAATGAGAAAACCCAGTGAAGCAAAAATACACTTAACATAATATGCACTAATATCGCACTGTAGTCTAGCATAAAAAAATAACTGTTCTAAAGTGTTGGCAAAGTTGAAAAAAAGGAAAAAAAGTAGGTCAACGATGAGAAATAACTTCAACGACAAAGCATGAAATAACTAAATGTACCCGCTCATTACGACAAGCAGAAATAATATAATAACAATCTCTAGATATATAAGCATTACAAATCGCTATAAAAATATGTAATATATATCTCATAACATAAGATATATAAATTATATTTTTACAGTGATATACATACATAGATTATACGTCATATTCTCGACAAATAACATTAATGTAATAGAATATTTATATAGCGCACCCTAAAATATTTTTTCAGAGGCGCGAACATATGAAAACATTTGTCAAATAAAATAGATGACAGAAACTGCATTCACAAATCGTACTAAATAACTGAGTGTATTTATACGAACCGAAGCTCGTGCAGACGGCCGCCATGTAGTGTGACGTCATAAACTGCTGAATCAGCGCTGTTTTGCCCACGTGATGTAGTCCAATAACAACCACTTTGCACACCTCACCACTTCCGCAACTTCCGTTTGGCGCGCGCACCGACTGACCGTTTCCCGCGACGCCTGGCGGTAGATGGACGCCACTTCCGGTCACGTGGTCTACGTCTGTGACGCGGATATCGGTTGTGTCGCTGATTCTCTTGAAATTGTCAAACTTTGCGACGATGTCGCCCCTCGGTGATGTGTTGAAACTGCGAACGACGCAGCAGTCAGCCTCCTTCATGAGTTGCAGCTGCTCCAATTTGTCTATGATGGTTTCTTCAAGGTTTCCGGAGCCCCAGCTGGGACTCATACGGCCGCCCTGGGGTAGGTGGTGGTGGTGGTGGTGGTGGTGAGGGTCGGTGGTAGCGGGGTCCCTGAGGCTCGGAGGGCGCTTCATCTTTTTCCAGGAGCTGGATCTGCTCTGAGGGGCGGAGGAACTGCTGCGGCTCCAGACGCCGAGGAGTGGCGCGCACAGTCCCGTGTCCGTTGTCTTCGCCGTGGGAGAGGCGGGACTTGCCGTCGGGGAGCCCCTTCGTGGGGAGAGGGACTTCTTCCGCGAGGGGTACTTACAGCTGACGGACCTTCGGGGGGTCGCTCCGTTCTCTCTGACGCAAAGTGAGAGACCCATGGTTCCGCTTGAGCTGTCCAGCTGACCTGAGCCTTTGGCGTCACGGGTGAGTGGCGTTGGGTGGTGGCAAGAGGCGTCCAAGGCAGCACGGGCGAAGTAGGCGTCGAAGTCGTCCGGAGGACGAACTGCGGGCGCTGACATTGGATGACCGACGCTCTCCATATCAACAGCAGACTGATTAAGTCACCTAATCAGTCAGTCAGTCAGTCAGTCAGTCAGTCAGTCAGTCAGTCAGTCAGTCAGTCAGTCAGTCAGTCAGTCAGTCAGTCAGTCAGTCAGTCAGTCAGTCAGTCAGTCAGTCAGTCAGTCAGTCAGTCAGTCAGTCAGTCAGTCAGTCAGTCAGTCAGTCAGTCAGTCAGTCAGTCAGTCAGTCAGTCAGTCAGTCAGTCAGTCAGTCAGTCAGTCAGTCAGTCAGTCAGTCAGTCAGTCAGTCAGTCAGTCAGTCAGTCAGTCAGTCAGTCAGTCAGTCAGTCAGTCAGTCAGTCAGTCAGTCAGTCAGTCAGTCAGTCAGTCAGTCAGTCAGTCAGTCAGTCAGTCAGTCAGTCAGTCAGTCAGTCAGTCAGTCAGTCAGTCAGTCAGTCAGTCAGTCAGTCAGTCAGTCAGTCAGTCAGTCAGTCAGTCAGTCAGTCAGTCAGTCAGTCAGTCAGTCAGTCAGTCAGTCAGTCAGTCAGTCAGTCAGTCAGTTAGTCAGTCAAAATGAGTCAGTAATCAAGCAGCCAATCAGTTGGTAAATAAGCAAGTCAGTGATTCGGTCTTTCGGTGAGTCGGTGGTGAGTCAGTCATTGAGTCAGTCAATTAGTTAGCCAACTAATCAGTCAGCCAAAGATTCAATCAGTCAATGACTCAAATAGTCAATGAGTCATTCGGTTGATCTGTCGGTCAGTCAGCCAATGAGCCAGCCAATGAGCCAGCCAATGAGTCCGCCAATGAGCCAGCCAATAAGTCAGCCAATGTTCATCAGTCAGCGTCTGCCAAGTTAAACTACGCCAGTCAACGTGATTAGTCAATCAAATGATCAATGGAAAACAGTGAAGCTACGCATAAGAGACGACAGCCAATCTCAGGCTCAGAGTCTAACAAACTAATTGCAATTACATCTCGTAATTATACAGATTAGTTTTTGATGCAGATTCACACCGTCCATGTTCCTTCATCTATTGATTTCTATTGCGCCAATTCAGTCCGGAATTCGGCTGGCAGTGAGAGTGGAAGTAAATCCTGATGAGTACCTGGAACAAAAAAGGAGGAACTCTCTGAATACTTCGATTGAACTAGCATGATTATAATCAAGTGATCTTCCATAGCTCTGTGCAGACGCCCCATTGCACACGGAAAGGACAAGAGTGCAAAATGAATAAAAATCGTGAATAGTATAGTAACATCGGTAGCAAGCATATATATAATTTTCGTTTGTTTTTCAGACTGACAAACACACAATATGACTACAAATGAACAAATGATGGTAAGTTACGCTACACTTCTAATTTAACCAATACCGCCACCTAGCGAAACAAGAACTAGGCATATATCCAACTTTAAGAGAGATACACGAATCGAACTTGGTTTCTCCGCTCTGGGACCCCAATGTGTTCTCCATTACTCTACCCCACCCCTCTGGATGGGGAAGAAGCGAACGGATGGGGTGTAGGAGTATAACAAACGGGATGGATGCTGGCCGTTTCAGGTGACTGGTGGTTCTCCCACCCAAACCCTCTCCCCAGATGAAATCGTTGCCTCTGCAAACCTCCCTCGTTGCCATGACGGCCGGAAGTGACCACCAATTATATTCGTATTGTCCGCGAATTTGGTTTAATTATTTGCTCGGCGTGGATCGTGGAATTCTATATTAGCTGCAAATGGACGCGAAATACTGTCGATGTATCATACAGCTGTAAGCAATCTGCTGTGGACTTCTGTGCAATGTGAAAATTTTTGAATATGGTACTTGTTTAGTGGTATGACACTATTGTATAGCGACATCTTGTTGCTGTCAGGGTCGTTAGCGTTAGCTTCACTTTGCCTTATGATCTGCTATTGGTTGAATACTTAACGTAGCCTATTATTAATAACTTATCTAACTCATAGTTTATGTAGTGCTTGACCACATTATTGCTGTGGTTGTTATTGTTTTTATCAGAATTTTTGGTTTATTCATCATTATAATTCATTATTATTATTATTATTATTATTATTATTATTATTATTACTTTTATTATTATTATTATTATTATTTTTATTATTATCATTATTTTTATTGTTGTTATTGTTGCAATGGCGGAGGCGAAATCTCGGCGAACAAATATGTTGCATTTGTCGGAATTTTTTTTGTCGTTTTGAGATTAGATGAAGTTTATCTTTTGTACTTTTTCTTGAAGTTAAGTTCTTTAACTCCGTTGTTGAATTTCTCTTTCAATTGTCTATTAGTTCTATTGAACATCTCTTGAATTATGTCTGCGTTCTCCTTTTAGTTGCTTTTGTATTCAAACGTCCTTTTTCTCCGTTGAATTTCTCTTGCATTTGTCCTTCTCGGGTTTCTCCCTATTGAATTCTTCTTGCATTTCTGTTCTTTTTCAGCGTTACATACATGTGTTTCTTGCGTCGATTTTCTTCCAATTCCATTTGCACGTGACCTCTGTGTTTCTGATCGTTTTATGCGATATAAAGTGGTCGTCCTTTTCAGAATCACGTGCGCATCTGTCTTTTGTGCTCTGTCAGGTAATAGAATCTGAATATGCCATCCATGAAGCCAAACTAATTTAAGCTAAATATTTAATTTACCTCATACTGAGCAGCGATCTATATAATGCTGTCTACATTCCGAAGATCTGTGTTATTTTTTTCAAGGGTTGCTTTGAAATTGCGGTTGGGTTGATGTTGATGCCCTGGGTTTTAGTCGCTGACACTTCAATCGTGGCTTACAAAGGAGACCAACAAAGAAGATGGGCTCTCAAGAGGGTAATTTAACAGGCAGGCATTAGACATTATGTTGCTATCTGCTTCAGTGAATACAGCTTTAAGAAATGATTGATACACGTGTTAAGTAAGGACAAAACAAAGAAGAAGAATGTGAAGAACTTGAAGAAGAACAAGAACAAGACGAAGATGAGGGAGAAGAAAACGAATGCGACAAATGCGAAGAAGAAGACGAAGAACAACAAGAACAACAAGAACAACAAGAACAACAAGAACAACAAGAGCAGAAAACAAGGAGAGCGCTCACTTAATCCAGCCATGAGGCAGCTATGTATATGCGGTGTTAGGCTGCTAGCGACTTCATTTACTTAGCCTCGGCATATATGATGGTGGGTTAACAGACGTACACGATGTTCTTGTATGCATATCGAGAATGCACACGAATGCATACCAACATTATATAATAACTTCAATCATGAGGCTTACACATTTATTATTCATGCATAGGATGTCCTCATAAGAGCAGGAAGCGCGTTGTATGATACTTCGAGTAATCAAAATATTAAGCATGATATCTAAATAAGCAAGTTATTGGCTTGTCAATATTTATTCTCGCGATGGCATTTTTAGTGCATGCATCGAGGAAAGTGTGATCGTAGAAGCCAATAAAACGCACCTGATATTTATAGGATCGGATGAGTTTCCCGATTAATACCAAATGAACGCAGGTTAATACAGGCCACTCAACAGCAGCTGCGAAGCCCAGAACAAGTAGAGCACTTAGAGCAGCCGAAGCAGCTGTTCAGCACCAGTCGAATTATTCGCACCAGCGCCGTCTGATTTAAGCAACACTATTATACGATACACTAACAAATAAAAAAATAAAGCACGCGATGCGAAAGCACACACACACACGCGCGCGCACACACACACACACACACACACACACACACACACGCACGCACGCACGCACACACACACACACAATTCGCACGAGCGCATACAACACAACAACACAAACACATAGGCCTATATACATATACACCGTATACACATGTGTGTATATATACTGCATATATACATTAATACTTACAACATGTACTCTCTATATGTACATGTATATATATATATATATATATATATATATATATATATATATATATATATATATATATATATATGAGGGTGCTGCATGAGTAGTCCTATGTATACAGGCATACATGTATTAATGTATTAAATATTGGACTAATTGAATATCGACGAGAATAGAGAGGAAAAGCATGTAAACAGATGGAGAGACAGCGAGACAGACGGATAGACGGAGAGCGGGTGAGACTAGTGCGCCATGCAAGAAGGCCTAGAAACATCCTCCCGTCTCCAATTGCATTTACAGCAGAAGCAGCCACGAGGCATTGTATACACATGTACGATGCATCAAAGGACTGATTGCATGCAACGATCCAGGAACAGAATATAGCAGACAGACAGACAGACAGACAGACAGACAGACAGACAGACAGACAGACAGACAGACAGACAGACAGACAGACAGACAGGCAGGCAGGCAGACAGACAGACAGACAGACAGACAGATAACTAAGCTGCCTTCTAGATTTTCGAGAACTTACATTTATTATTGTGTTATTTAATAAGCCTGAAAACAATCTTCGACAAATCAATATAATATATAAAATTATAAATATTATATATATTCACATTATGAGATTTACGTACCCCCTCTTCAACTGGCTTACTCAAAAGAGCTTCGGTCCCCAATTCGAGCACTGCAATTTTTAAGCAGTCACTAGAGCGCGTCATAGAGCGTTCTAAGAAGCAGACGCGATTCCAGAAATTCCGCTCCACACTGTTCGACCACCCACCGCTTCTTACTTTGAATGTGCGGGGAAACTGGATCAGGAGCCTCCCACCCATCAGAACGGAGTGTGCGTCTTCCTAGAGGTCAAGTATTTGGTCAAATCCAGCTGACACCGCCTCGTCGCAGAGGCAATCCAGTAATCAATGCGCTGGATGGCAGGGACCAGGTGCAGGACTTCCAACATGTATTTATAGTCAAGAGCAAATTTGGTTTTCCGTGTATGCGGACGATGAGATGACGGACTGCACAGGTGTAGTAATTGCAGCCAGGACTGTAGGCCTATAATTGCATTCTGAAAAACATTGGTTTTAGGTTTCTTATAAAAAAATAGAAAAATAGAAAAATTCCAATTTTTAGGTTACTTAGACTTTTGACGTTTTTAGTTTGACTAAGCTTATTTTTAGCTGTAATTGGAATAATGCCTGTAGCCTTGTCTCATTTTCTGCGCTCTTCAGAGCCAGCGGTTATAATGTGGCGGGTATACATATAATTACCAAAGAAGGGAGTTTGGAGATATTAAAGATATTGGAGTGTTCATCAT
This sequence comes from Bimastos eiseni, assembly GCA_959347315.1. Taxonomy (NCBI): domain Eukaryota; kingdom Metazoa; phylum Annelida; class Clitellata; order Crassiclitellata; family Lumbricidae; genus Bimastos; species Bimastos eiseni. The sequence continues at coordinate 3,292,419 of OY365807.1, read as the reverse complement.
GCAGGGGTGGAGATCCCGGGGGTCGAGAGGGACAAGTCCCTCCACCTTTTGCAAAGAGGGGACACGTTATACGTTTGCCACCATATTTCTTTCCCTTCACATTGGATGTCCTCCCACCTGTCAAACGAGATCGCCGCCCTGTCATCATGTACCTCTATGGGTCCTAATTTTTGTATTGTGTGAGACTATGGGCGCGTGGCTTAAAATCTTAAAGCCAAAAAACTTTTTGAGAAAACACAGGTTTTTGGAGGTCTGGTTGCAGCGCTAGTATATATACGTAGCGCACGATGAGCTGACGCAGCTGCAGATAGTAGCTGACGAAGTTAAGGAGATATAGGTGACATATAGGTGACATATAGGTGACATATAGGTGACATATAGATGACATATAGGTGACATATAGGTGACATATAGGTGACATGTACGTGACATGTAGGTGACATACAGTGACATATAGGTGACATATAGGTGACATATAGGTGACATATAGGTGACATACAGGTGACATTTAGGTGACATATAGGTGAGGTGAGAAGGTTAGCCTTTGGTACAACACGATATTGAGGTGACGGGCCGTGGGGGAAAGCGTTATTAGAACATTCTTTCGCAGGGTCAGCAAGATCATGTCAGTCGGTCGATCGGTCGGTCGGTCGGTCGGTCGGTCGGTCGGTCGGTCGGTCGGTCGGTCGGTCGGTCGGTCGGTCGGTCGGTCGGTCGGTCGGTCGGTCGGTCGGTCGGTCGGTCGGTCGGTCGGTCGGTCGGTCGGTCGGTCGGTCGGTCGGTCGGTCGGTCGGTCGGTCGGTCGGTCGGTCGGTCGGTCGGTCGGTCGGTCGGTCGGTCGGTCGGTCGGTCGGTCGGTCGGTCGGTCGGTCGGTCGGTCGGTCGGTCGGTCGGTCGGTCGGTCGGTCGGTCGGTCGGTCGGTCGGTCGGTCGGTCGTTTATTCATTCATTCAACACTCCCTCAAGAAGTCTACTTGGAGGCGCTCATATACGTATATATGCGTAAGGAAATATATTTATAATGGCATATGATGCCATAAAATCATATCGTAAAATTTGCACATATAGATATTATATATATATTATATGATGGTTTCTGACATTTTTACTTATATATTACATATATATATCTTTATTTCTAAATGTACAATTGTACATATATATAATAATTGCGAATGTTATGACGACGAGCGATTTGGGCTCTAATGGCGGTGAGGTTGGTTGAGTACCCAGTCGATATGATGATGATGACGATGACGATGACGACGACGATGATGATAATGATAACTATGATGACGATGATGATAATGATAACTATGATGACGATGATGATAATGATGACGATGATGGACTTGCCATCGAGACGGAGGTCTGTCTATGACAGACTTCGATGAAATGACCTGCATTCGCAGATCCTCAACCATACTCTGCTGCAGCAACGGCCTCATCGGCAGCAGCATCACTCTGCAACTGGTCGGAGCAATATGAGATGCGGATCCATTAGTACGAACATCCGCAGATGTAGGATGGAGAAGCGATACACGATGCCGCACTTTTATGCCATTTGCCGAGTAATTTACCTGGCAATTGATTGCTTGTCGGATTGATTTTTTGATTTTTTGGTTGGTTGATTGATTGCTTGATAGTTTGTCGATTGATTGTTTGTTTGGCTGGCTGGTTGAGTGACGTTCCTGTGGCTTAGGGTTAGATACGGCTCTCACCCCGTCACTTGCAATCAATCCCATGTATTACAGAAAGGTTATTGTTGGATCATTCTGATTCCTGAAAGATCACAAGCTCAATTCATTACATTTGTGATTAGTTAATAAAAAATGAGATAGGTTCAAATAACATCCGAGTGAATGGTCAATTTTAGGAAACTAGTCATAGCAATAAAATAATGTTCGTCTATTTTTCAAACTGACAACAACGCAGTATAACAACAGACTTAGTTTGAACGAATGTTGTCGGCAGCCATGGTAGGCGTCAATTAAGCTACACACGTAAATTTAATTAAGCCAGAGGCCGCAGTGCATCGAACCTGGTTCCTCATCTCTCTGCCCCAGGATGTTATCCATCACTCTACTACCCAGGCCATCAATTTCATTACTATATTAAATAAAAGGCATCCTTGTCTATTCGCAGTGCTCTGCCTCCCATTTGGTTTTGTTGGTCTTCGGTGAAGATTGATATAGTCACCAGCCGTTGATATACCGACACCGCATCTGTAGGTCTACTCTTGAGCCGCACTCATCTTGGAGGGAAATCGTTTCTGTTGTCACATTTCATCGCTTGGTCAAGTTCGTAGTTCACTTACAAACGTCATTATGAAGCCAACGCTTCTATTCGAAGATTCCGTTTGGATAACTTTCGACAAGTCATCTCCTATTCAAAGTCTAGAAGATCACTTAATCGTTCAGTTGTCTAAATCCAACTTTTTCAATGATTGCAATTTCCAATGAGTTTTCACATCGATTAGTTACAACTATCCGAAGGTTCTTTGCTCGATATAGCTTAGACAATAATAATCAGCGACCCATTATGAACAGGACTGGAGAGTCCTATGTACCGTCGAGTCACTAGTTTTGGGGCGATAATCGGGAGAAAGAAATTTTCACGTCTTTTTGACATAGCAAGCTGATTAATTAACTTTATGCTTTGAAGATAAATTGACGAATAACTATGTCACCAGCAAAAATGCATTTGGAGGTTTAAAGCATCATATTTTCAAATGTAAGCAAAATTTACATTGAGGCATTTACGTTTAAGAGTAAAACGTGTTCACGGATATTTTGACGAGTAGCCACTCCTCTAGTTATACATGGAGATTACGTGGACAATAAATATCGTATATACACGCTTTGATGAACCAATGTTATTTACTACTCGATCTCACGACAAAATGATCGTTCAATAAGAAGAACTTAACTTTATTCGACCGATCAGAAGAATAAATTACGCATATTTACAAAACATAGATTTCCCATGCAAATTGATTGAGTGATGATTGACTGACTGATCACTCTGCAAAATCGAATATATCTTGTCTCATTTTCATTTGTATAGCATTACCTCAAATTGCCTCAAATTTACCTG